>JAQMYF010000024.1:5150697-5161508 GCA_030014195.1 Neosilurus mollespiculum
TTTTTTTATGCCAAATTCCAGCTGATTTTTTAAATGTATAATCTTATATCATTAACAAAAACAAGTCGTTCTAACCTTCAGAAATGAAACTTGATTGGCTTCCAACCGTACTACTCTGTACTGACGTCTTATAGCAAAGTGGCCTCACCAAGATGGCCGCCCACCCTTTCAAAATGAATCCCTGCTGCACAATCCAGTCTTTTTTTTATAGCATTAATTGACTACACCATGTCAGTTAAATACAAATCACCCCACAGTACGTTCTACAGTACGAGTATGCGAGTGAGTGAGTAAGCACTCAACCTGGATGTACTGCTCCACCATCTTACCTGTCCTTCGTTTGTAACAATATCCAAGCTTATGATTAAAAAAACAACCATATATTAATTTAAGATCCTCATATTACACAAATGATATCACCGATGACACCAGCTTTGCTGCGGTCTGCCATTTTCTTCATGATTGTCCTCCGGTGGAATTCTTTGGTCATTCAGAGGGTCCAACTGAATTATGGGATACCGTTGTGTAAGCACAGTGTGATAACTTGACATATTATTGATTTATCAGGTCATCTGGGACATCATAGATACCGAAGACTAATAATCTGGAAGTATGTGTATTTGAAGGCAGCCTATGTCTTGCTTTTGTCATTAGTACGTGTATAATGTGCATGTTGTATGCTACCACGCTGACGCAGTGCTCATGTTCTTGTCATGTTTATCGAGTTCCTGTGCGTTTTGTGCCATATTTAAAGCCGTTGTGCTTCTTTGTAAAAGAAAAAAATGACACATACGTCAAAAAAACCCACTAAACTATAGTAACAAAGTACAATGACCCGATTATTTTGTATTTGTTTTGGTCTTGGTTATGTCTCATGTTGTGGAAGGTCTGTTAAGTAAGTTAGTTCCTCTCATCACTTATTTCACAGCAGCTAAAATTGTTTCCTCTTCAGCTTCTCTTTCTTTTCTTGCTCTTGAATTTAATTACCCCCCACCCCAAAAAAAAACGTATGTTGCAGAGAACCTGAAAAGCACATCATGAAGGGAGGGCAGCTGTGGTCTAATGGTTAAAGAGATGGCTTTGAAACCTAAGGGTCGTTGGTTCGATTCCCAAACCAGCAGGAAAAATGTGTGGCGATGGAGGAGTGAGCTGCAGGAGCACCCAGAGGAAACCCACACAAGTATGGGGAGAACATGCAAACTCCACACAGAAACGCCCCGAGCCCAGGAATCGAACCCGGGACCTTCTTGCTGTGAGGCCAACATGCTAACCACTGCGCCACCGTGAGCAAAAAACGTGGAACTCATCCCTGCCTATCACTCTGTAAACAATTTCTCATTTAAACAATTTACGAGATGGCTAAAGCTTGACTTTTCAAGGTCACTCAAGGTCAACGGTAAAAGTGTCGGTTAAAGTCCGTATATGGTTTCCTACAAGTGTTCCGTAGTGACCGTATGTCTATCAGCATTCACGTAGAAATTATACGCGCAAAAAAACCTGTAACCTTAATTTTGACTTTTCAAGGTCACTCAAGGCCAAAGGTACCTATACAGTTTGAAAGAGTGTATATGGTTTTCTATCTGTCCCTCGTTGCATCTATAGGTCTATATCACTTTGTTTCTCAGGTATAAACAGTTTCAGTTTTATCTTGGGAAACGTCTGCCTCCGAAACTTCGCTCTGACCTTCCCCTTTGACCTTGACATTCCAAAATCAACTTATCTCTGGGACTCCGGTAGGGCGGTGTCCCCACCAAGGTTGGTGGAAATCCCTGCATGGGTGTGGTCAGGCTGACAAACAGACCTACAACCGCTGGTGATCCCGGTCAGAGATAATAAAATCATAATACGGCACATAAGTGATAATCATCTCTATTAATAGTTTTAATATTACTGTTTTGAATGATGGGAAAATACATATAAACAACAAGCATATGGTCATTAGCCAGCAAAAGATCTGGATTAACATATAAAATCATGAACGTCATAATCATGAAGTGTAATTTGCGTACATAGACTGTTATTTACAAGGTTTGCATTCATTCACTGATCGACAAAAGGCCGTTTTTACTGAAAACGCTTCTTCCTCGGCCCTTCCTTCTGACGGCAAGTCATATCGCCCCTGCTAAAATAAACACATAGAACAGTAGAAGCCTCTGTATCAAAAAATAATAATCAGAACAATACATACGATGTATAACATGACAAGCAATTAATAAAATATAATCTGAACCACTCTTATTTGGCTAAAATATTACTTTGCAGTCCTCATCATATTTTTAAAACACGTGGCTCACTCTTTGGAGGCACTTGATATCGTCGGAGGAGATGAAATTCCCCGAGATGACGGTAAGAGGGAAGATCCTCTCCCAGAGAGAGAGAGAGAGAGAGCTTTAAACTTCACCAAAGGTCAGAGTGAACCACGCTAAAAGCTTCCCAAGGTCAAATACTCAAGTGTCTGGTGGTGATTTTCAAATCATCAGGGTAAGATCAGATCTTTTGGTTACTATAAATGCTTTCTCTTGCAACATAGATTTCACAGGTCAACACACACGACACCATCCAAAAGTCCAGCGTTCGAGGTCAGGGGCTGGCCCGAGGATTATAAGAGCTCTGTCGCAGGGGATGTTTAGGGAGCGTCCGGGAAAGGAGACAGGAGTGGGCGGAGCAGCGTGCTGGGTTGTTAGCGTGATAAATCTGTTTTTGGAGAAAGTTTCATACTCATGAGACGCTACAAGATGAAAAAAAACAAACAACAAAAGAAAAAAAAAACGCAAAACCTTCCTCTCGTCATACCTCGTCTTTTCCTCTTGAGCGAAAGCAAAGTGTTGAAAAAAACAATAAAATAAAAAAAATTACCACCCCCCCACACACATGTACTTAATTAATAGCTATACTTAAACATTTCTTTAGATTTTATTTAACAATGTCGTACATTTCGCTCCTTCTCTGCTCCAGACAGTCCGTCCCCCATCTCGCCTGCTTACTGCTCAGTGTGTCTCTGTACCGAGTGTCTTGGTTACTTGCAGACGAACTGGTCGACGAGTGACGTGCAACGCTTGCACTTGACGTAGCAGCACCAGTGGAACTTGCAGTGGCAGCGCTCGTGCTTGTAGGTTTTGAACTGGTCGTAGCCGCGGCCGCAGCACATCAGCTCGCAGCCGTCCATCCCTTCGGAGGTCTTGTTGCAGAGGCGGCCGTGGGTCCCCAGCGAGCCCGTGCTCTCGTTACGCAGGCAGTAATCCGGGCTCGGGTCGATGTACACCAGGTCCTCGGGGGTGGGAGCGTTGAAGCGCTGATTCACCTGCTCCAGCTTACCACGCCGGATGCGCATGGCTGTGGCGCTGTCGTACTTCTCCTTCAGGAACTCACCCACACGCCGGAAGTCAGCTAGCTGTAACCAGCAAGTCTTCAGACTGCAGGAACCGGAGACGCCATGACACTTACACGCCACATTGGCCAGATTATACACTGCCTAGGAACAAAGAAATGCACTTATGATTAGCTGGTGTATGAGTACATCATAAATATTTATACACGATAAATCTTTATTCACGATTAATCAGTGTAAGTGGGTTGCTGGGGGCCACTGGGGAGCACTTTATGCTCGAGAGGTCATGAGTTCAAATCTCCGTTAGACCCCCACTGTGCTAAGACCCCTGGGCAAGGTCTTAACAACAAGAGTGCCTCAGTTCACCCAGCAGTATAAATGGGTACCAGTGAAGGAAACCTGCGATGGACGAGTGTCCCATCCACAAGGAGTTGAACTCAAAGTCGCTTCACGCTACGGAAACCGGGGATAAGCACTGGCCTGATGAGCCAGTAGACTCGGGTGTAAAAGCCCAACAGACTTACCTTTAAGTGGGTTACTGACATGTATTCTTACTTTTACTTTTTTTATGTATTCATACATTTGAGTAATTAAAAAAAAAAAGTTAACGGTCAATCTTTAGAAACACAGAAGTGTATCACCAGGCCATTGCAGCACCACCACACACAACCATTCACACTCACACTCACACTCACACCTAGGGGTGATTTGGAACACCCACTGTGCATGTTTTTGGACTGTTGGAGGAAACCGGAGTACCTGGAGGAAACCCATGCAAGCACGGTTAGAACATGCAAACTCCACACAGAAGCCTGGGAATTGAACCCGGAGCCTTTTTGCTGTGAGGCGGACGCGCTGACCACTACGCCACCGTGCCGTCCAGCAGTGAAATTAACATACTGTATTACTGCCGAGTTTTTGATATCAGTCTCAGTTTAGAGTTGAAATGTCAGTAGATCAAGGATAAAATGATTTCTATCAGTAGTGGTATGATTTAAATGCACAAAAGTTCAAAACATTTTCAATAATTAATCAATGTTTGCACAGAATTTTTATTTATTTACTTATTTTTGCCTTTTTGGAACCCCATAGTATTTGCATACATATGCTGCCCTCTATCGGTCAATATAGTTAATTACATCGAGTGTAGAGGGTGATTTTAATAACCTTACTTTCAATTTTCATACATTAAGTCTAAAAAAATTTGCAAATCCTCTCAGTATGGATTCAATGTGTGAAAATTATTGATTTATTATTTTAATATCTAATTTATTTAAATATGTCTCATAATATTTCAACGAATTGGAGCCAAAGAGTTTTTTTTTTAACTCTATAATTTTATTCTCCACTCCGTTTTTCTTTCTTTCTTTCTGTTTTTAATAAAATATGTCATTAGACTGCAGTTGACTCTTTAAACGCGTTCTAGTTTTTATGCTACTGAGGCTCGGATAAGTTCTCCCAGTGTTTGGGCGGGTTTCCTCCGGGTACTCTGGTTTCCTCCCACAGTCCAAACACAAGCACATTAGGCTAACAGGTTGTTCCAAATTGCCTGTAGGTGTGGATGTGAGTGTGAATGGATGTATGTGTGTTGCTCGGCGATAGTCTGGCGAGCTATTCAGAGTGTGCCCCGCCTTCGCCCGGTGTCGGCTGAGATAGGCTCCAGCCTCCACATGCAGCCATAGTAAATCAAGGCAGCAAGTGAGTGAGTGAGTGAGTGAGTGAGTGAGTGAGTGAGGGAGGTTCAGATTAAACCCATTAAACCTTAAGTAATCGGTTAAATAGATAAAAAGTGTAACATGGTTGTGATTTTCAGCGCTGTAACAAAATACATGTAGAAAAACTGTGGACCCCAATAGTTCCCAGGTTGCCATTCATTTGCCATTATTTCGAATAAAACAGTACCTCTTGGACTACTTTATACAACCGAAACATGTCTTCAATATCAGTAAATAACCCCATCAAGACATCCTTTACCCCACACATGCCCCTCTCACTTACCCTGGTAACTGCAACCATATAGGCTGCACCTGCATATCGAACCTGATTGCCTCTTATGCATTATGATGAAATATATCATATTAAATACTACCTCATCTACATATTCAGCAGAATTGCTATGAGTTTTCTTACCTGAGGAACATGTCTCATAAACTCAAAGGCAGATTTTAACCCTTTAGAGTCAGGTCATAAATACGTCCACCTCGTGTCTGTTTATTTGTTTGTTTGTCTGTTGGCAGAATTACGCAACAACTACTGAACCTATTTTCACTAAACATGGTGGAGGAACGGTGTATGATCCTGGCAAGAACCCATAACATTCTGGAGCAGATTTGGATCACGATACGTATTGGGAAATTTACTAAGCCCCTTTCTAACAAGCATTTATTACAATATTTTTTTCTTGTTAGCAGGATTGTGCAAAAATTACTGATATGATTTTCATCAAATTTGGCAGTGGGGTGGGAAAGAACTGATTGAATTTTTTGAGGTGATCTGTGTTTGGTTTTATGTAAAAACAAATCAGGAAATCCCGAATACAAATCCCAGGCTTCAACATGAGGCAAAATGTTCATCCGACCCCCTTTAGGGGGAGACATTTCTTTATTATAACTATAGCAAGGTATATTAATCCATTGGAGCCTGGAGGAGGAACCCGGCACTGTATCAGTGATCCTCTAGTTTTATTAAGAAATAATTTGCTCTTTTAGAAATTGCAGCTAACACATATTTATTTATTTTCTGTAGGTACAGCGTTATGATACTGTTATAGTTATTCATGGAATAATTTATTTTTGTAGCACAAAGAAACTATTAAATAGGAAATAATTAGCCAATTATTATTATTAATATTATTGTTATTATTATTATTATTATTATTATTACTACTACTACTGTTATTATTATTATTATTACTCTTATTATTATTATTATTATTATTATTACTGTTGTTATTATTATTATTATTATTATTATTATTATTATTATTACTGTTATTATTATTATTATCATCATCATCATTATTATTACTGTTATTATTATTATTATTATTATTACTGTTATTATTATTATTATCATCATCATTATTATTACTGTTATTATTATTATAATATCCCTGGTGAGGGAACAATTGTTTACAACATCTGCTATAACATACAGAACCTGTCAACAACCTGGACACACCCAATCACTCTAACTGAAATAGGAGGTGTGTCCAAACTTTTGACTGGTACTGTATATTTCTAACAGTTTGCATGCTCACACCGCCCTCTACAGGACAGAAAGGCTCATTGCAGGGGGTCTGGTCCAAGGGCTGGTGTTTTACAGCCTCCAGGGGACTTTTTAGGGTTTACACTCTTTTAA
This sequence comes from Neosilurus mollespiculum, assembly GCA_030014195.1. Classification (NCBI taxonomy): domain Eukaryota; kingdom Metazoa; phylum Chordata; class Actinopteri; order Siluriformes; family Plotosidae; genus Neosilurus; species Neosilurus mollespiculum. The sequence goes on from JAQMYF010000024.1 coordinate 5,157,386, forward strand.
CAAACAGAGCGACAGGACTCACAGTCAGAGAACAATGCGATGAATGGTCATTTTGTTCTCAAACACAGTGAGGTCCAAGTGGACTTCCTGCTGATGGCAGATCACAGAAACTGCAGCTGAATCAACAGGGAAGCGTTTAAACTAGTATTACTGAGAACTAACTGCTGGCTTTGTGTGGTTTTTTATGTACCACTATCATCAATCTTATTATTATTATTATTATTATTATTATTATTACAGTGATTATTATTATTACAATTATTATTATTATTACTATTACAATAATTATAATTAATTGTTTTATTATTGTTATTAATTATTTTATTACTGTTGTCATTATTATTATTATTATTAGTAGTAGTAGTAGTAGCAGCAGTATTAATTAATTATTATTTTTATTATTGGTTATTATTATTATTATTATTTTTGGTTATTATTATTGTTGTTGTTGTTATTATTATTATTATTATTTTGTTTCCATTGTGTTTTGTGTATATTAAAAGAGAAATTACTTCCCGTGTAATTAAATAAGATTAATCAGTGCCACACAGTAAAACTGTTCAGATATAAACACACATTCAGTGCTAAACATGTGGGGTTGTGCTGTTACAGGAAAATAGTCAATGAAGAGCAGTCACTGTTACAAACTCTAAAATTATTAATTCATTCATTTGCCAAACTGCTTTATCCATTATTAGGGTCATGGGGAGGCTGGATCCTACCTCAGCCAACACTGGACGAAGATGGGGTACACCCTGAACAGCTCACCGGTCCATCACAGGGCCAGTGAACACAACCATTCACACTCACTCTCACACCTAGGGGCAATTTGGGACAGCAAGTTAGCATAACGCGCATGTTTTTGGACTGTTGGAGGAAACCAGAGTACCCAGAGGAAACCTATGCAAGCACAGGGAGAACATGCAAACTCCACACAGAAACGCCCTCACTGAGCCCGGGACTCAAACCCAGGACCTTCTTGCACTACTTTGGCATCTGAATTTCTTTCTTTCTTTCTTGTCTTTTTTTTAATTAACATTATTTTACATGGACAGCATGTCCTAAAGTGTTTCACTGCTGTTATACTCTATCGAATCATCGGTTGTATTTTTTTATATATATATATATATATATATAAAGTAAATTAGGTTTTCTTTTTCAAATTTTTGAAATTTTTCCCAATCCAGTTTTAAGGGCGTATCCCAGTGAATAATAAATATTCGCCAAAACTGCAAAACCTCTCTAACTAGTCTCCAGGCAGTCGCCGTGCTCACCATCCCCTCGCCGATCTGAATTTTTGAACATGTTTTTTAAAAAAAAAATCCTTGGTGTACTTCTCCAAATGGTCTGCAAACACTCGCAACAGTCGCCAACTGTTCTCCGAACAGTCTGCAAACATTCTTTGTGGTCGTCAACTGTTCTTCAATCATTCGCCTCCCTCAGGAATGCGACGACTTGCTGAAAGGTACTTGGAGAATACTTGGCGAATAGTTCGCGATCTCTGTGTATAGTTGGTGAACTCAGGTGGTCATGTGATCGTGACACTAAATGAAGGTGACTTGGCAAGTGTTTGGCAATCAGTCAGAGAACGACTGGAGAAGACGCCCCGTTCACCCAAATGACGACGTTCGCAGGAATTCGTCGACTAAATGCAAAATGTTCGTTAAGTAAATACTCACCAGCATATCACCAAAAATTAGTAGTTCACTGACTCACGAATATTTGGTGAATCGTCATTGCAAAAGTTGTGAATTAGTCGCCAAACGTTCATGGCTCAGTGAGATAACGTGTAACGGTGGGGAGCGTCCATAAAAAAGAAAAAAAAAAGTTTCTTCCTGTTGTTGTACAAGTAGGAACTGCTATTTGTTACATTACAGCAGCAATAAACCGTCGTTCCCTCACCGGCCTCTCCTTTCTTTCCTCTCTTTAGCCTTAAAATGACAGAAAAACCATACAGCGCGCCATGATCCCCAAAAAAATCCCAACGCACCAGATCGTCTGACGTGGCGTCGACTTTTCCGTTAATCCCAAGCACTGACGCTTTCTTTAAAAACAATAAGAACAACCCTCATTTTTGGTGGCAGTGGTTAGCAAGTCCGCCTCACAACAAGAAGGTCCTGGGTTCGATTCCCGTGCTCGTGGAGTTTGCATGTTCTCTCTGTGCTTGCGTGGGTTTTCTCCGGGTACTCCGGTTTCCTCCCTCAGTCCAAAAACATGCACAGTAGGCTAATTGGCTGTTCCAAATGTGTGTTGTGCGAGTGTTGGCCATGTGATGGCCTGGCGAGCTGTCCGGGGTGTACCCTGCCCTCGCCCAGAGTCGGCTGAGATGGGCGCCAGCCTCCCCGCGGCCCTAACTAGGATTATCGGCTCAGAAAATGAATGAATGATCATTTTAATTCGTGTCGTACAGAAGATAGACGGTAGAAGATTAGATGAAGCACATTAATAGCTGCACAACTGTCAGAGGTGGTGTTCAAGAAAATTAATCAACACCTTCTGACCAATCAGCATCCAGTATACGGTATAAAAGAGGAACCTGAACTGGCTTTGTGACTATTTAGCATCCTAATCATGGGAAAATCAAGTCTCTCTCTCTCTCTCTCTCTCTTTCTGTCCTTCAATCACTTTCCTCACTAGGGCCCCTGGCTTGGCACCTCCCTTTAACACCTCATGCGAGACGCTGCTTTAACAGGCGTCTTTGTAGAGGTGGTGCGTTTGCCGACCCCCCAGCTGACAGCTGCTTCTTCCCCTCCTTCATACCTGTTTGCATAAAGAGTGAAGACTGAGCTTTCACACTTTAAAGTACATTCTCTGACAAGTAGCACTCTAACCTGCATACCAGCCTGGCCCCATCTCTCTCTCTCTCTCTCTCTCTCTCTCTCTCACACACACACACACACACACACACACACAGATACAAACATGCTATACCTTCAAAACGTCAGATAAAGAACGATACGTGTGGAAACACTAGCTCTTCTTCCATTCATTCTCTCACAATCTCCTTCCTCTTTCACCCTCATGGTGTGAGAGACAGTCAGATTCACTGGTGCAGAGAAAGGACACGGTCTTGGGCACGAACACAATGAAGCATGCTCAGACAGGGCCAGGGTCGGGGCTGGCCTGGGAGGGGGACAAACCGGAGTAAACAGACGGGCCCTAAAGGTGTGGGCAGATAAGAGAAGCCCGGGAAAGTGGAGCTCAAATACAGAAAAAAGAAAAAAAAAACAAAAACCCCACAATCCTGTTCTACGACCCAACCACAAATCTCATGGATGTTTGGTTACTGTTTCGGTGTTTGTGCCTGGATATATGGAATAAGGATTTCAGAATACAATCAAAGCCAAGAGACGGGAGCGAAGGTTAGAGGGGGGTTGGGGGGGGGGGGGTGTTTTAAAATGTAACTATGACATAACTTGAACGAGAGCAGTGTGAGTGTGTCTCCATTTGCATTTCAATACACTGAGTAGGGAGGTATAAGGACGATACAGTCACAGCCGAGAGCCAAGAGCAAAAGTCTCTAAAGTGCCCCAATAGCACTCTAAATTGGGAAGGGGTATAATCACGGTTTGAAATTTTATTTAAAAAAAGTTTTAATAATCAAACATGTGACCTGGGGCAGTGGTGGCCCGGTGATGGGGTGCAGGATTACTGATCCGAAGGTCAGGGGTTCAGGCCCCACTATCACCGGGATGTCACTGCTGGACCCCCAGTGCAACTAACTGGGTTATCAAAGGCCGTCACTGTCTGTGATGAGAGGCATGTAAAAGAACTATTGCTTCCGTTCATAAAGAGTCGCCGTCAGCGTGTTTCTGCCCTGCGATGGCATGGCGAGCTGTCCAGGGTGGAATCTTACTCGAAACACCACCTCGTGACTCAGTCCGTGTTATGCTGAAGCGGGTCACACATTAGTTGCCCATCTGAATACAGTAAACATGGCTGTCCGACTTTATCCAAATTCTAGAGTTGAGTTTAATAGTTTTTCACCTCCATGGGATTTCAACGACAAAAAATATATTTACGTAATAGATGGTTTCACATTTAGGGGGCGGCACGGTGGCGTAGTGGTTAGCACGTCTGCCTCACAGCAAGAAGGTCCTGGGTTCGATTCCCAGCTCGGGCG
>JAQMYF010000024.1:5183584-5200649 GCA_030014195.1 Neosilurus mollespiculum
TACAATATATTTAGCTCTACTTTGACGTATCGAGCACTGTTCTACGGAAAATCGACTCAGGATTTTATATATATATATTTTTTAAAAAAAAAAGGAGGAAAAAAAAAACACCTTTATTTATTTATTTTTTTCTTTTTGCTGGATACATCCGAATTGTTTTGTCTGACATGTTGTAGGTGTCCATGTGGTATGTTTTGGGCGGGGATTGCTATTTTAATTCTTTAAAATTTCTGGAAAATATTAGGTCCAAATGTCAATCATTAAATTTGATAGATATAAATATAATAACTCAGGTAGAGATAGACATTTGTCTGCGTGTGGTTCATTTTCCCCTCTGTAAAACCATTACAGTGAGGATAGCGGTGTTACCGTCTGACAGAGAAAGGCCAGTAACAAAATCCAAGGCAATGTGAGACCAGGGTCTCTTGGGTATAGGCAGGGGCTGCAACAGGCCAGATCGTACTGTTAGGGTTTTACAGAGGGAACAGGATCCACACGCAGACAGAAGTGGTGGAGAGCACAAAGTTTAATGGATAGGCAAACAACCCAAAACGGCAGGCAAACTCGTGGTCAAAAAACAGGCAATGGTCAGAGATATCCAGGAAGTCAAAATATAGTATGAGGCAGAGGTATCCAAAAATCACAAACAAATAACACAAGAGGTCTAGGAACAGGCAAGGTAAAAAAAAAACCCAAAACAAAACAGCAAGGCAACAGACTACTAACGCTGGAAAGGCACAGGAGAAAACTCCGGCACGATCCGGCTTGTGGTGAAATGCTGGGCTTAAATAGGAAGACTAGAAAGGCAGGAAACGAGACACAGGTAATAATACATTAATTAGCATGTGGAAAGCCAAAGGGGACAATCAAAACAAAAGCACATGATACCAGAAAATAAAAACTAACTAACAGAAGTACTAACAGTGTGTGTGGTTTTATAAGGTAATAAATGTTACTGAGAATCTCTTACATTAATACACTGTTACTTTCTTTACTGTCAGACTAACATTCCTTCCTGTAAGATATAATGTTGTGTTGGACACTCAGGTTTAGAAATGTAAAATATTTTTGTAATGAATCACTAATGTAGTCATAAGATAAAAATATACTGCAAAGTTTATACACCCCCCCCAATTAAAAAAAAAATAGGGTTCCTAGGACTTTTGCACAGTACTATATATGTATATATATATATATATATATATATATGCAATGCAATGCTAATATACGCAATACTATACTATGCTATATTATACTATGCTAATCTATGCTATATTATATTATACTATACTATGCTATGCAATGCTAATATATGCTATACTATACTATGCTAATCTATGATATACTATACTATGCTATGCTAGACTATGTTATTCTATACTATGCCACATCAGATTATACTATGCCATGCTATGCTGAACTATGTGATACTACACTATAGTATGCTATACTATACTATATTTTGCTATGCTATGTTATGGTAGACTTGTTATGCTGTACTGTGCTATATAATACTACGCTATACTATACTATACTATACTATACTATGTAATGCTATACTATGTTATACTATGCTATACTGTTATGCCATACTGTGCTATATTATACTATGCTATACTATACTATGCTATATTGTGCTGTACTGTGCTATACAATACTATGCTATAGTACACCATCTTATGCTGTCCTGTGCTATATTATATTATGTTATGCTGTACTATACTGTGCAATACCATGCTATACTATCCTACTATGTTATGCTACACAAAGTTATACTATGCTATACTGTAATGCTATATTATACTGTGCTATACTCTATGCTATACTATGTCATGCTGCACTATGCTATGCCATACTATACTATACTGTGTTATACTATACTACTCTATGCTATACTGTCATGCTGCACTATGCTAGGCCATACTATACTGTTTTATACTATACTTCTCTATGCTATACTATGCCATACTATGCTATACTGTTATGCTATACTATACTATACTGTGTTATACTATACTACTCTATGCTATACTATGCCATACTGCACTATACTATGCCACACTATATTATACTGTTATACTATGCTATATTATGCCATGCTGTTCTATACTATACCATGCTATATATATATTTATATATATATATATATATATACTATAACACTATACTATAACACTATACTATATACTATACTATGCTATACCATGTTCATATATTCATTCATTCATTCATCATTTATATTTTATACTATGCAATACTATTTCATGCTATACTGTGTTATACTTTTCTATACTACGTTATGCTACACAATGTTATACTATGCTATACTATGTTATACTGTACTATGCTATACTATACTGTGCTATACTATGTCATGTCATGCTATACTATACTACACAACATTTCATTATGCTGTACTGTATAGTATTAAACTATACCAGACTCTTCTTTACTACACTAGGACATTATGGTAGGACAGTTATGGCTCAACAGTTAAGGCTCTGGGTTGCTGCATGGGAGGTTGTGGTTCATGCCTCAGCACTACTGCAGGGCCCTTGAAGAGGACCTTAACCCCTATCTGCTTCAGGGGCAGTGTATCATGGCTCACCTTGTGCTTTGACGCCACAAGCTCGAATAAAGTAAAGTGCACTTATAGTGCAGAATTCTCATGTTCAAAGCCCTGAATAACCTCCTCTCTCTCTCACTAAACAAGCTTCTGAGCCCTTACCGCCTCTCTCACTCTCTCAGGTCTTCTAATAATCTCCTCGTTGCCCCAAGTGCCACAGTTTTCACCCTGTGAGGTAGATCCTTCAGTGCCATGGCTATGTCTGGAGTTCTCTTCCTCCTGCTTTTTTTTTTTACTTTCAAATCGGAATGAAACTTTTTCCCTCCCCTTTTCTACTCAGTCTGCTTAAAACTCTTTTTTTTGTTCTTCTGTCTGTGTAAAGGAGTTTTGATGGCCCCAATAACCCTGCGCTTTCCATGTAAGTACCCTCTGTAATGTACGAATGGCTGCTGTACACTATCTAGTGCAATTCTCTAGAAGGATGAATGTTTTAATGGCATTCTGGACATTAATAATTGTTCTGTCTTTTTTCTGTTTAACAAGCTGTATGAGTCAAAGCTGGTCATTTTTATTTAGAACTTATTTCAGCACGTCTTTTCAAAGTGTGTGTGTGTGATTGTGTGTGTGTGTTCTCACCAGCCGGCCAGCTTCGTTGTTCTGCAGGTTCATAAGCGTGCGTGCGTGGTCTATCGACCCCTTGGCGTAGTTCTTCTCTCGCTCTCGGGCATCCACAAACTCCCGAGCGAAGCGGTATCCATAGTTCACGTTGTCCCCGCAGCCTCCCCACAGCCAGTCTCTGGGCAGGTCCCGAGGTCGAGCAGCTCGGCTGCAGCCGCACGTCGAGAGCTCGCCTTCTCTGCATGCTCGGCTCACGGCATTCACCACACCAGCGGCGCTGATGGCATATGTGAAAGCTGCCTCCCTGCTGCCTGTAGAAAGCCCCGGCACAGGCAGGAGTAAAATTACAAGCAAATAAGAAATTTCATCACTATACGGAAATGAAAATACTCCTTTCCCAAATAATTCTAATGCAGTGTACCTCGGACTATCAAAGCTACACTTCATTCTGGGTCATTTGTCTTGTAAAATGTAATGCACAAAAAAAGTCTGTTAATTTTAATAAGGCCACATGACCTGCAGGAGCTAGAAACTCATTATTATCATCTAACACTCGTTAAAGAGAAATGAGACAGGAAGTAACAGAGACATGAGACAGGAAGTAAAAGAGACATAAGACAGGAAGTAAAAGAGACATAACACAGGAAATAACAGAGACATGAGACAGAAACTTAAAGGAACATGAGACAGGAAGTAAAAGAGACATAAGACAGGAAGTAAAACAGACATGAGACAGGAAGTTACAGAAACATGAGACAAGAAGTAAAAGAGACATAAGACAGGAAGTAACAAAGACATAAGACAGGAAGTAACAGACACGAGACAGGAAGTAAAAGAGACATGAGACAGGAAGTTACAGAAACATGAGACAGAAAGTAAAAGAGATATAAGAGAGGAAGTAAAAGACACACAAGACAGGAAGTAACAGAGACATAAGACAGGAAGTAACAGAGACATAAGACAGGAAGTAACAGAGACATGAGACAGGAAGTAAAAGAGACATAAGACAGGAAGTTACAGAAACATGAGACAGGAAGTAAAAGAGTCATAACACAGGAAGTATTAAGGACATGAAACAGGAAGTAAAAGAGACATGATTCAAATCGACTTAACTAAAATATCTAACACATATAATGCAGCAAATTAGATATTATCAAATTTTGTACAGATGAAGAAATGAATTTTTTTTAAAGTAAAGCCACCCCTAATCCTAATCGTTGTAATCTTTCTTATAACCTGTTCTGTACAATTTGCAATGTGCACCGCCGGCCAGATGTGCACTCTAATATTTTGTTGTTCAGCCTTTAGCCTTGATTACGAGTGAGTAATGACCATGGCATTGTTTCAACAAACTTAATCAACATCACAGCATTTATTTCCAGTTGAGTTACTTTCTCACAACAGTGAAATGTCGAGTTGATTACGGGAAAACTGAACCACTCCATAAAGTCTTCTCCAGCACATCCCGAACACTTTCAAAAAGGTTAATATCAGGACTCTGGGGCGCCGATACATATGTGAAAATGATTCCTCGTGCTCCCCGACCCACTCGCTCATTATTCGAGTCCCTGTTTTATATCCATACACTCAGGGAAGAAAAAGTGCATTGATGTGATAACCTGCTCATTCAGTACATTCAGATCATCAGCCGACTTCATTTTATTGCCACATTAATGTTGCTGAGCCTCGACCGGACCAACTGGAACAACAATGCCATGGAGATAAATGCACTCCAAGAAATTATTAGAGTGTATCACTTTTTTTGAGGGGTGCTGGGCATTGCAAAGGTAAAGGTAAAGGTAAGATAAACCTTTCGGGCTTTTACACCTGAGCCCACTGGTTCATCAGAGCCGGAGCTTATCCCCGGTTTCCGTAGACTAGGGGTTCAACTCCTCCTGGATGGGACACTCGTCCAGCGCAGGTTACCTTCCCAGTATTTTTACTGGTACCCATTTATAGTGGGTGGACAGAGGCACACTGGGGTTAAGACCTTGCCCAGGGGTCTTTGCACAGTGAGGGTCTAACAGGGATTCGAACCCACAACCTCCTGATCATAAGCCCAGCACCCTAACCACTACACCACCGGTCCCACTCTGGGCACTGTACTTAAGAAAAAAAAAAGGAAACGCATATATTCTTGAGAATATTTACACTTTAACCCGTTAACCCTTGTATAAATCCCTGCATGAGGATGATTTCCTTTTATTTTCAACATACAATTAAGCCCCTGATTTACGGAATTTACAGAAATAAGATTTTGAAGAAAGTGAAATTCTGTTGTAACTTGGGTTGAGTAACGATTCTGACCTTAATAAAAGGCAACACTCATGTTTACAGTCATGGCGTAAGTTTCTTACCCAGAGTTCTGCTTGGATTTATCAGCAGACAGTTTGTAAAAATTTTTTTTTTTTACTCTGAAGCAAGAGGACTCCAGGCTCCAGGACTGAACAGAAGGCAGAAATACCTTCATGTCATTACGCTGCGACATGAGTACTGCGAGTGCGATATGGCCTGCACTAATTAAGCCTTGGAATGATTCGATTCTTGATGTGTGTTAAAGACAGACCACATTTCTTTATATGAATACTGTGGTTCATCAAAGCAGCCACAATCAGAAGCATGCACCACACGATAAAACCTTTAGTGGTATGTTACAGGCTTCGTTTTTTTTCATATCTGAGCTTCTGTGATATCGGCTAATATCAAAGTGAAAATTAACACGCACTACAGGCCCGTTCTGCAGCCCTGCTTCATAACAGGCGCGACATCCAGCCGTATGGGTTTCCCGCCTCAAAGCTTCAAATAAAGCCATACTGGAAAAATGTCACATCTGCTACACATGTGTTACCTGACATTTGTTCTGCCGTACCAGGCATCTGGAATACAGATTTCTAAATAACTTAATAACACATGCCAGACTGTACTGTTTTGTTTTTTTTTTGTTTTTGTTTTTTTAAAGCACCTCTTTTAAGGGCTAGTCTCTCAATCTCATCATGTGGTCAGTGCACCAAGCTACAACTGCATCTCATTAAGTCCTTTCAATTCAACTGCATTCGTATCGTGCCTTTAATAACAAACAGAGTCACAAACAAGCTCTGAAAAAACCTGCATGCGGATTTAGATCCTTACTGAACAATCCAGGCGTGACTACAGCGAGGTAAAACTTCTGGAGGGATCCTGAGACTCATAAGACATCCCAACATCTTCGAAATTATTACAGTGTGCAGGTGTAGAAAAGTAAAAACAAACGGAAAGCGAATGTTGAAAGGATGCTGAGTATGAGATTAGGAGTAAGACCACTGGGAAGAGACATTATAATTACAGCAGGTACACAATAACAGTATCCTGGTAAGACTTGGGCTTACAGTGTTTACAGGGAAACTAATTCTTATAGGAATCTCTGTGGGAACATGAAGTATAACGGTAATAAAGGATGTTATTACATACTGTGGATTTATATTGTACATGAGAGTAACTGAAAATGAATATTTGTAAGAATTAAAGCATTGTTTTCCTATTCAAACTCTTAGAATATATATCAGTAGTGTGCAGTGAAGATTATACACCAATACTTTTGTATAAAAGAGCTCCTAATAAAAACAAGTAAAAAATTACCTTTCTTTCTAGAATTTTTTGGTGAAAATGTATTGAACAATGCTATTGTAGGCAATGAGAATCAAAAAAATCATTCCGACAAGAATATTGTGGTAAAAATATGACTAATAAATAAAAACACTGAAAATACCAGTTTTTTTGAAAAATTGAAAGGTGTCGCAAATTTTTTTTTGACTTTTGCATAGCATGAATGAACTTCAAGTCATATGGAATAGTTTAGCGAGTGAAGAAATTAAAAAATATCGCGATGCAGTGATGATTATATACTTAACAAAATAAAGATAAATCATAAACCAACTACTATTCAAGTATTTATTTCATGTAATATTGGATCATATTGATGAGAATAAATAAACAAACCAATATATAGTAATAACAAAAATAACAGTCTCTTTTTTGAGAAAAAAGTCAGTATTTATTGTGGACACCCTTTATTTTGATTACAGCATTTAACCTTTCAGGCGTAGGGTTCTCATATTTTTTTAATTTCTTCACTCACTTAACCCTTCCATATGGACTGAAGTTCATTCATGCTGCAAAAGTCAAAAAAATAAAATTCACGACACCTTTCAATTTTTCTGAAAAATTGTTATTTTCAGTGTTTTTGTTTATTAGCCATACTTTAACCTTAATAAAACCTAATTTTTTTCTTTTACACAAAAGTGGTGGTGAATAATCTTCACTGTTTTAAAATGTTGGACATATCGGGTACAAAATTTCTCTCACCCTCACACACACACACACACACACACACACACACCCAGAACTGTACAAGACTAATAAGAACAGAATGGTACAAAACCCTATGTCCCTCACACACACACACACACACACACACACACATAACTTACATCATTCATTATTTATTGCACTACCTCAACCCTGTCATTTTTTCATTACGCTGCTATGTTTATATTTATATCTAGGCCTATATTCTATTTGCACTACCTCAACCGATGCTACTCTGTACATGACTTCATTTCATTTTTAACTGTATTTAATTTTTCATATACAATCCTTTTTTCTCTCTCTCTCTCTCTCTTTCGGCGCTAAGTGTCATTCTTGTTTTGTCTTTTTCTTTTTTTTGTATTGTTGTTGCAGTGTACTGTCTATAACAGTCTTGCACTGTTTGCACATAGATCAACACTTTGCACTTTGTGTGGCCAGGACAAAAAAACTGGTCCTAGCTCTGTGATGTTTTTTTTGTACAAATTTTGATTTGATCGTTGTTGTATGTTTATGTAGCACCTGGTCCTGGAGGAACGTTGTTTCGTTTCACTATGTACTGTGTCAGCTATATGTGGTTGAAATGACAATAAAGCTTCTTGAATCTTGAATCTTGAACCTGTTCATGAAAGTCCTGAAAAACTGACTAAGTGGCACCCTTGAAGAACATCAGCTCCCGGAACAAGCAGCGTTCACGAGAGGTTTACACACTGTCATACAAGTACTAGAGAAGGCCAGTGAGTACCAGATCCCCCTCTACATGGCTTTCATAGACTATGAGAATTTGACTCAATCCAGCATCAGGCAGTATTTGATGCCCTAAAGAGTAATGGTATGCCAGACAAGTACATCAACATCATTGAAGAGACATACGAAGGAGGTAATGCACAGATAAGAACAGAGAAGCTGAGTGAAAAGATCCAGATCATGAAAGGAGTTCGACAACGAGACGCATTGTCCCCGGTTATGTTTACAGCAGCACTGGAAGAAATATTCAAAAGAGTGAATATAGAGGCTGGTGTCAGTATCAATGGAGAGATGCTAGACAACCTAAGGCTCGCTCATGACATCATACTGTTCGCTGGAAGTGAAGAAGCAGAGAAAAAGATGGAATTAAAATGAACAAGAAGAAAACAAAGATGATGTTTGATGAGGTAGCAAGAAGGCGACAAAAAAGAGGAATAGTGATAGATGGCTAGAAGATGTAAGTGAGTACAAGTACTTAGGAAGACTAATAACATCTGGAAATTATATATGCAAGGAAACTGATCAGATCATCACAGAAGGATGGAAACAGCTTGGATAGTACAGTAACTTTTTGAAGGATAAGAGAACGTCACTATGCTTAAAGAGAAAAATTATGGACGTTGTAATTTTGCCAGCAATGACTTATGGTGCTAGGAAACTAGCAGTAGCCCAAAGAGCTATGGAGAGATTGCTGCTGAACATCAGTGTAACAGACAAGATTAAGAACGAGAGCATCAGAAATGAGACCAGAGTGAAGGACATCATTGAGAAAGTGAAGGGTTTGAGAGAAGAGCGGGCAGGACATCTTGCCAGGATGAGCAACATCAAGTGGACCAAAAGAGCAACAGGGTGGACACCCAGAAAAGGAAGGAGAGTGAGAGGACCGAGGTGGAGGTTTTCGATGAGATCGAAAAGCTAGGAGGCAACTCATGGATGCAGCTGGCACAAGATCGAAGAGCATGGAGAAAACTGTGGAGGCCATCTGCCAACAGTGGCATGACGAGCTAAGATAATGATGATGAAAATATATTTCTTTTACTGCAGTAATGCATTTGGTGGTTGTTATTTCTTTTGTGCTAAGATGATGTACATTTTCCGTGCATTCGTTTTACTTATCTGTTTTTATTTCTTTTCTTTTTTTTAATAGCTGGTTCTGTAGATCTTGATAGAGTTGCCAGTGTTGTTGAAAGTTTCTCCGATACACTGATTCCCCTTAAAAACCCAAAGAGTTACAGTGTAAGAGTGTGCGGTCAGGATGGCACCGTCTACGCAGGGAATGAAGACCAGCTCGAAGCCTGGAAAGATTTTTACCTTCCAGAGAGAATGGAGATGGTGGTGATTGGTGCGATTGATGATTACCCATGTGATGCGTTTGGCCTGCAGTTAGTCCTGTTGCTGTGTGAAGACGGGAACATCTACGCCTATGAAGACGAAGAGCTGCACCTTGTAGCTAGAAGTGTAACAGAGCTGTTTGAAACTGGGCTGATCTTTCCTGGATTAGAACGCTACAAGTTAGGGGAATGTTTCGAGGACTACGTAAGTATTCACAGTTTTCCTTTTATTGTTAGTGATCTGCATTAGTGATGATGTTTTTCTACATGGATGTTAAATTGTGTCCGGTTTGGTTTTTCAGACGGAGGCAGAATACAATGAAATCATGGAATCTGATGACATCAGGGAAATGAAAGACGGTCACAACAAGTACCGGGAATCTCTGGAACTTCAACTACTTGAAACCTTAAAGGAATTCAAAAGCAGTCTATTAAAGGTGATTTTTTTTTTTTCTCAGTGCACTTAAGTATAAACAAAATTATTCCCAGTAGCGTAGCCCGTTGCTGTCTCCATTATCTAAAACTTTGAGAGTTTTTAAATGCCCCTTATCTCTATTACTTTTTTAGAGTGTGGAGGAAGACATGCTCCAACCCAAGAAGAATTCAGTCCCGGTAAAAGAGTGTTGGGAGATTGATGTTCGCAAAGAGATGACCATCGTCCCCTTTTACCCAAACTCAGTGATCATGAATTAAAGTAAATGCATACATGTACATTACTGAGATCATGTACATTACAAATGTCTGAGACCACCGTTTTGTTTTAAATTAAATGGAAATCTTGTGCTTACTGATCATAATTTATAAAATAAAAAAACCAACAATAACAATAGGAAAATGTACAATACTTGCGTTTTCAGTCAAATAACCATGCAGTACTTATTTATGCAGGTCAATACTATTATCAAAAATAATAATGGAAAATATTTGACAACAAATCTTTATTCTAACATATGTCCATTATCTGTACTGATTTTCTCTCAGGGTCACAGGGCAACATAATTCCAGCTGACTTTGGCGTACACTCTGAAGAGGTTGCAAGTCTACTGCAGGGTAAATTAGAGTAACCAGGTGATTTAGCCTGCATGTTTTTGGACTGTGGAAGGAAGATGGAGTGCTGTAAGGGAACCCACGCAAACACTCAGAGAACATACAAACTTCACATAGAACGGTGATGGGTGTATATTTAGTATTACAAAGTATTTTGTCTAGATTCCTGACACATTTTGTAACTAGAGTGGCACTCAGTGCAGATGCCTCCGCCAGGCACTAATGGATTAATATAACTTGACATAGTTATAATGGAATGTCCCCCCATGGTGGGTGTCTCATTTTGGCACATATTAAAAAATAGGCTTTTTTTTAGGTGATTTGGATTTATTTTTTTTTTCAACATGATCCCATGCACGGATCACCTCCAAAATTTAATGGTTTGTTGTTTGTACTACTTCACACCGTACCGTAAAATATATTCAAAACCATGCATAATTTTTTAAGGTTATCTTGCTTACAAACAAACTAACACAGATGTAAACATAACCTCCTGGCGGAGATAAGAATTCACTGGGATTTCTAATGTGATACATTATAAAACTTTGGAGAAGTTGTTCATGGTAGTGAATATGTATGTCAGTGTGTGTGTGTGTGTGTGTGTGTACGTACAATTGTTTTACTTTCTGCTGAATCTGAAATTAAATAATTATCATTTTGAATATGATTCTTTTATATGCAGTTGATTGTTTATAGTGTAGCCAGATCACCTACCGGTCCGTCTTTGTGAAGGTGGAAGAAAACTGGAAACCTGGAGGAATTTCATGATGAAAAACTGCAATGATCTCTGTTTATCTTCAATCACTTTAATCCATTTTTCAGGGTGTAATCAACATTCTTTCTATTTTAAGGTTACCTAAAAGAGACCTTTAGTCTCTTATTTGTAAACCATTGATAAAAGACTTTACATCATCTAACATAGAGTGATCATCCCTGTGTTCACTCTTTGGTGGGCACCAGGTCACTGAAGCTGGTGTAGTTGAAGATTAGAGGGTTTAAGCAATGTCTTTTCAGTCATCACCTCCCCGAATTCACTAATATCTTATAATGTGGTTAACAAAGGAAACAAAAAACATTTAATATTAATAATTGGAGGTTTTATTTCATGCTGTTTAGCACTCATGTGCATTCTGTTAACTGCATATTGTTTGAACTTACTGTATAACTCTGAAATACCACAAATTTACACTCTGGATTAAGTGTAGACATTTTAAGTTGTAAGTAGCTCTTTAAAGAACACAACTTTTGTATGTTTTTGTTGTACAGTCATTTTTCAATAAAGATGACTATAATTTTTCAGTGTCTTATCATGGTCCAAAAATGGTATAATGCAAAACACAGACATTTATTTTAGAGGAGTAGTGACATGGATGTTTAAAGAAAATAGCCTCAGTAACATCAATGGGGTTGCAAGGGGATTTTAATCTTTAAAAGCTCTTCAGCCCAACAATCCATTTCATCCATTTGTAAGTTGAAAGGCTATTTAACAAACACATTAGTATATAGGACATACATTACATATTTATACCACTTTTGCTCAACTGAATTTGGGTAAAAATCCTAACAGCTCCTTTATCTCCCTGTAGTGTAAACTGTATATAAAATAAACAGCAAATAAAGTAGTATATTCATTTATTCAGCCATTTTCCAAACCGTTCAATCATACTAGGGTCATGAGGAGGCTGAAATCTGTCCCAGTGAACTCTGGGTAAAGGCAGGTTACACCATGAACAGCTCACCAACCCGTCACAGGGCAACACATGCAGCCATTCATACTTACTCCTAGGGGAAATCAAGAATATCCAATTAGCTTAAAGTACACATCTTCGGGAGCGGTACAGTGGCGGAGTGGTTAGCACACCGGTCTCACAGCAAGGTTCTGGGTTTGACTTGCAGGCTCAAGCGTTTCTGTGTGGACTTTGAAGAAACTCATGCAACCATGAGGAGAACAAGCAAATTCCACATGGAATCGGCCTTGCCAAGCCCGGGACTTAAACCCAGAACCTTGCTGTGGGGCAGGCGGGAGCCACTACGCCACCATGCCGCCCATAACCTAGTATAGAATAATACATATAAAATCCATTCAGCAACATGCTACACCATTCATTCCATATTTGTACTGAGCTTCCTGCTTATTTGTTTGTTTACTCAAATACCTAATTATTTATATAAATCACACGACCAGCTTCCTAGCTTGGAGAATCATTGAGATTTTATATTAGTGTTATATCTCACATGAGATAAAAAGAGAGCACACAGTAATACAAAAATCACAACCAACTCAAGTGGCAAAACATACAAGTGCTACAGGTAAACGGCAATAAAAATCAGTCGAAGAAGGAAATGAAACACTTCCTGGAAAAAGAAACCTACAGGTGAGTAAAGACTGAAGTATTATAGGTGTGGTGCACAAAGTCAAATATCTATCGGAGTACTCGAACACGGTGCTCACTGCTGTAGAAAGATTCTTTTAATTTGTTTGCTGAACCATGGAAACAAACAGAGTTCTCAAAAAAAGGTAGGTCAATGAGTTTTATAGAAATGTGGAATAAATCACTTTGTTCAGTCATGTTGCCTGTAACTTTAACTACGTTCCCAACACAGACTTTATAAGAAATTATTCATTTGGCTCTTTAATGTGTCAGCTGTGGATGGAAATACTAAAATCTTAGAAAACATTAGATTGTTTAATATAGTACATGTTATCAGTGTAAATTCAAAAATGTACCTAACATTAGGTTTTGTTCTTTTGTCAGGAGACCCAGTGCAAAATTCTTACAAGATCGCGAAAGTAATAAGGAACGCTTCAAATTATGCGGTTCCAAATTAATCCACCACACATTGTTGATGATAATGAAGAATAGATCACAGGAATATTACATGCTCTCTGTTTACATGGACGAGGTAGGTGAAAAAACATACACTCCTCAGGAACATGAATGTTTTCAATGATTGTTTTGTACTTTTTTATTTGATGAAACACAAGTTTGCTTTGGGTTTTCTGAAATCCCTACTGATCGGATGTACTAGCCACTACAGGTGAGGTGTAGTGATTAGCACGTCTGGCTCACATCAAGAAGGTTCTGGGTTTAAGTCCCGGGCTGAGGCATTTCTGGGTGGAGTTCTGTCAGTTGCTTGTGTGGGTTCCTCTGGGTACTCCGGTTTCCTCCAACAGTCCAGAGACATGTGCAGTAGGCTAATTGGCTGTTTCAAATTGCCCCTAGGTGTAAGTGTGAGTGGTTGTGTATGTTTGCCCTGCGATGGTCTGGCGAGCTGTTCAGGGTGTACCCAGCCTTCACCCAGTGTTGGCTGAGGTAGGCTCCAGTCTCCCCACATCCCTAGTAGGATTGATCGGTTTGGCAAATGAGTGACAGAGAGTGAGATCAAAACAGGACAGCATAGTGGTTAGTATGTCCGACTCACAGCAACAGTCTTGTGTTTGAGTCCCAGGGCATTCTTGCTTGTGTTTCAAACTCCCTTGGTTCTGTGTGGAGTTTGCATGTTCTTCCCGTGTTTCCCGTGAGTTTCCTTTGGATGTTCCAGTTTCCTCCCACAGTCCATAGACATGCGCAGTAGGCTAATTGGTTGTTCCAAATTGTCCCTGGGTGTGAATGTGAATGGTTGTGTGTGTTTTGCGCTGCGATGGACTGGTGAGCTGTTCAGGGTGATTGTGTGTGTGTGTGTTGGCCTTGGGACTAGCAACCTTCACCCAAAGTTGGCTGAGAAAGACTCCGGCCTCCTACAGCCCAAGTAGCATAAAACAGTTCGGAAAATGAATGATAAATGGATGAAATTAATACAGCATCACAATTATACACACAGCACAACTGTGGTTAAATGTCAGCTTGACCAAACATTTCTGGTAGCCATCAAGAAGCTTCAAGCTGAATTCTGGTTGGATATTTGATCAATCCCCTCCAAAGAATTGGTGAAATATTTTTGGTTTTCTGGCACAGATGCAACTTTTGAGCGCAGTCTACATATTTTAAACAAAGTTTGGGACACTTTGGGAGGGCCGTTTCAAAAGTTTAACGTGACTATACTGTATCCATTCCAGCTTTGATATTTATTTGGGCTCATTGTCCTGTTTTAACTGTTCCAGTTACATTCAAGTTTCAGCCATTTGACTGATGGATTGAGGGTATGCTGAACAGAACACAGAAAAATTAGAAAAGCCAGTTAGCTTAATGTGCCTGTCTTTGGACTGTGGGAGGAAACCAGAGTACCCAGAGAAAATCCACACAAGCATGAGGAGAACATGCAAACTCATCTAGGACTTGAACCCAGGTCCTTCTTGCTGTAAGGCGGAGGTGCTAACCATTATGCTGCCATGCTGCCACATTTAATTACAGCGTCTTTTAAATCTAATATTGATGTATTTGTTTTAGTTGCTCCATAGCATTTTCTTCTTTGGGCACATTTACGATTCCTTCCTGGCTCCCACAAAGTTCTTCAGCACACCTGAAGCACTGAAAACTGTTAAAAAGGAGTTTCCTGAGCCATTTAAGAAGTACAAAAGCCATGTGCCATCTCGCACCCCCTTTTCCATTCTGTTACACATGGTGAGTCAAAAGGGAAAAGGAATTCTCATCCAGCGCTGAGTGTATGTATGTATGTATATATATATATATATATATATATGTATATATATATATATATATATATATACACACACACACATATAAAGGCTGATGGTTTGAGGATGATGTTGTTGAATTGAATTTAAACATATCATTCTTTTTATTTCTGTGTAAATTGAAAGTTTGTATTAATTTCAATATAACAATTACAATCATGATAAATGTTAAAAAGTATTTACCAGTTTTATGTTCAGCACTGATAAATAATTTGCATGGTCACTTGCCACTTCCTGTGTGAACGAGGCTTGATTTTATTCAGGAGTATCAGAGTAAAGGGGGCTGAACGCAAATGCACACCACACTTTTCAGATTTTTATTTGAAAACCATTTATTATTTTCATTCTGTTTCATAATAATGCACAACTTTGTTTTGGTCCATCACATAAAATCCTAGTAAAACACATTTACGTGAACACATATTCCTTGTGTTCCCCAGTCCCTATGTTCCCCAGTCCCTATGTTCCCCAGTCCCTATGTTCCCCAGACCCTATGTTCCCCAGACCTGATGTCCCCCGTTCCATGTGTTCCCCAGACCTGATGTTCCCCAGACCTGATGTTCCCAAGACCCTATGTTCCCCAGACCTGATGTTCCCCATTCCCTATGTTCCCCAGACCTGATGTTCCCCAGACCTGATATTCCCCAGACCTGATGTTCCTCAGACCCTATGTTCCCCAGACCTGAAGTTCCCCAGTACCCATGTTCCCCGGTCCTTATTAAATTATTGCATCTTCAAAGTAACAATTTATGGAATATTTGTGATTTCACATTTAGGGTTAGGGAGCATGGGTACTGGGGAACATAGGTACTGGGGGACATAGGTACTGGGGGACATAGGTACTGGGGGACACAGACATGGACCCCATTTACGTTTGTGGTTGTAACGTGACAAAATGTGGAAAAGTTCAAGGGGTACAAAGTCTTTTACAAAATGTAAAAAAGTTTTGAGCTTTTTGTCATTTGGTTATTATATACTGTAGGAATATTTGATTTCTAGTTAAGTAATTCTCAAACAAGCTCACAATGAAGGGAAGCAACGTGAATTTACTATTCTTCTGAATCTTTTAATATATTCTCAATGATTTTTTTGTTGTTGTTTTTTTTTTGTATATTTAGATGGTGAAACTTCATGGCACTGAAGAGAAAATTATAGGAGAGCTTCTGAATCTGTTGGAGGAACTGAAATTCCCAGACCCTCTTCACAAACCAGGCAGCATATACGAGAATTATTACACACTGGAATCAACAGTAATCTGTGTGTGTTATTCAGATTCTCGTCCACAGAAGTATTACGGAGCATCCCTTTCCTGCAGAAAAAAAAATGCAAAGAGAATTATGATCGACGTGTCTTGTCTAAAAACATGGCATGAATTTGTATCACATGCAGTCATGTCATTTACTCAAGACCCTCAGGGTGATGGAATAACATTCCCAGAGTCGGTAAAATGTCAGGCGTACTATAGAGATTGGAATAACAATGTTTATAAAGAAAGAAGGCCGTGTTTAAATTGTAAACAGCTGTTTAATCTAAAAAATGCAGACTCAGATAAAGAGCCAGACCATCCTTATGGGAACTGTGCCGAGACAGAGTGCTTGAGCAAACTACTTCTCAATAATCAGTACATACAGGAGAACACACAGATGGAAAATCATACAGAGGAAGAGTTAGAGAGACTCAGAGGTTCAACAAAAAAAATCTTGATAGAGGAACTTGGCAGGGTTGGCATTAATATGAGTAATGAGAACATTCTGTTCTACAGCCCAAACTAAAATGAAA
>JAQMYF010000024.1:5200749-5223184 GCA_030014195.1 Neosilurus mollespiculum
ATAATCACATACACACACACACACACACACACACACACACACACACACACACACACACACACACTCCTAATGAAAAAAATAATCTTTTTTTTTTAATGACTAAATACTTGCTTTGGGAGCTGCATGAACACTCTGTAATGAGCAAGCGCCAGTTATTTTGATGTAATACCCATTTTCCCCACTTTAAGCATTCCAAGCATTACACTGAAAACTTTTTAGATATTTTAGTCATGTTTTCAGAGCTTGTACTGATTTACAAAAATATATATATATTTTTATAGTACACTCACTCCTCATGGGTTAAAATCACTTTTTGTTTGTTTGATTGTTAAATTGACTTATTTGGTTCTACAATTAATCCAACAAACACTATCCAAATGAAATTAAATGTAATGTCAGACTTTGGTATAATTTTTCTACACGACTTTTCTTTCTGTTTTAAATCTCAATGTCTAAATGTCTAGCTTTTCTGGTGTGCACCAGTGCTGCAGCGTTCAAATAAATCCACTCCATACCCCAATCAACTAATCCCGAGGGCAAAAAAAAAAAAACCGGGTGTGTGCCCTGCATTCCTCGGATGCGCCTCCACGACGCAGAGAGACGTTTTATTGGCCCTTGGTGCAAGACTTCAAATAGAGTCCCGGATCTGCCGACCTCGTGTCATCGCGTAATTGCATTTCAAAAGCGGCGCTGCACAATGGCGCGACTGGCACCTCCATATAAACCTGGCGAGCGCCTGCAAATTACCCCTCGGAAAAGGGGGGAGGGGGAGAGGAAAGGAGGGAGATGGATGGATGGATGGATGGGTGGATGAGTGGGTGGGGGGGGGGGTGTCTGAGATTCCCAGAGAGTTGGTTTCTTACACCTCGAGTCGTTTCATTGCTGAGCGGAACTAACAGTCGATTGTTGCTGGACGGGAAGTCGACCCTTTGTGCGCGCGCGCGCGCGCTGGGTTGCTTTGCATTGCATTGGTGCAGACAGACAGATATCAATACGCACCACTCGCGTCCCCGATATGTCCAACATTTTAAAGAATATCAAATTAAAACACCATGTTTACCTATGTGCATGACGCGGCCGAATACAGATGTGTTGTCCACCGTGCTGCAGTTCCATCTCCTCTGTCGGAACTGATACTGGCACTCCTTGATGCCCGTCTTTGCGCCATCTCCGATGTACACCATGTGGTCCTGGTAGAGATGGCACAGCTTCTTCTGGCCCTGAGACAGGCCGGTGAGTTGGCTGCACAGAGGCTGTGCACCTATGATGTACATCTCTGGCCTTTGGATAGGGTTCATGGCCAAAGACCTAAGCAAATAAACGTTAGCTTGAGAACTGAGTGCCATTATAATGTGTCATGTACAGGCTGTCATAATGTTCTCTCAGGATAAAAAGGCACCAAAGTGTGCTTTTCCTTCTTAGTGGTGTAGAGATCTACTATCATGAACTTTTTTTTTTTTACTTGGAAAGGTGCGAGTCGTGTGTCTGCTTTAAAAGTTAAACCATGCACATTAAAAATATTCTTGATGGTACCATAATAATACAGTCCTCACCTCGACATTAACAGACATAAGGGGGTATTTATCCTAGCAAAGTGATCAGTGGTATTAATTCGTCCTGAAAAGCGCAAACGTCTCTTAATTCCCTTCACACAAGGTCACGCCATGCTGCTACCTCTTATTTACAAACAGCCCGACCATTTGGAGCTGAAGGTAAATATTGTTGCAAAGCCTCCACATTTGTTCTCAGTTCGCAGCATGCTGCTTGATTCGTTCCCATCCCAAACCTGTCACACTGGAGCCATATCCTCACATCAGCACTCTCACTGCACTAACTCCCTGATCTCTGGGCGTTATTAAGGCCATATGAGCGTGCACTTACCACCATGAGTTTGCCTGCACCAGAAGGTGAGAGTTACAGGCGATCAGTGTGAGTGCCAGCAGTAGGTGGACTCCTGCCGAGACTCTGTGCGTCTGCCTCAATCCCACCTCCATCTCTCCTCTGTGCGCTCTTCGACCCAAAACACGGAGACTCCTCTGCGGGAAAACACACAAGAAACGCCGGTGAAGATCCAGTTTAATCCGAGAGTTTATGGAGAGCGCAAAGCGCACAGAATATAAGAGAACATGATCATCATCACCATCATCCGTGTGTGTGTGTGTGTGTGTGTGTGTGTGTGTGTGTCAGATCAGTACTGTAACTCCACTGGAATTAAGCTAGAAGTCAGATAGAAGATAAAGCTGCATTTTATATAGAAAAAACAAACAAATAAAAACCTCGAGCTCTTTGCCAGTTGAATCAAGTGCAGAACAGAGATGATTTAAAAGCCGAAGAGAATGATGTGTCCATTTCGGGTCCCTGCCTCTCACTCCCGACACACTTACATTAAACTCCTCTGATCCCAAAACAACTCTCTCTCTCTCTCTCTCTCTCTCACACACACACACACACACACACACACCACTTCTCTGTCTCTCCCTCCCCTCCTTCCTGCTCTCTCCATCCTCTTTGAGGGGGCTCAAGCAGGCAGGAGGGACTGAGGGGCAGGAGTGAGTAGGATTAAGCGGACCTGATAGAGTCACGAACACACCACGAGGGGGCAGCAAATAAAGTAATGTTGCCAGATCCACAGTTTCCGCACCACCACAACGCTCCCCAACTGCTCCAGAGGGTTATTTATTTGTGTCCGCTACCTATTTATCTATCTCTGTGCCTGCTTGTTTATGTGCCTAACTGACTGCTCACTGGATCCTTCCATTCTCTCTCTCTCTCTCTCTCTCTCTCGTTTAATTGATTGTTCTGTGATTTAATCTTTCCATTCTATCTATCTATCATTTTGCCTTGCTGCAACATATAGGACTTCAGTCTTCAGGATGGCCTAATGCATGTCTACAGGAGGGCGCATCTTACCCAGTCTGACCAAAAAAGAAGTGGCAATAGCTATTACTTCTAGCTAGTAACCTGGATGTGACACTGACACCGGTTTCTTCAGTGTAGACTAATTCCAGGAAAAGCAAAAAAATTTTAAGAATTAGGCAGGCTTATTACTACTAAACTAACAGACCTGTAGCTAACCAGCTAGCTCGGTGCTACTAACCGACTCTTCTGTAAAGTATCTTATGGTAAGAACATGTGTATATATATAAATATATAAATATAAATAAATATATATATATATATTTCCATTATTTTCAAATATTTGAAAACAATGATAAAAACTTTTTTAATAAAAAGTAAATAAATTAATTTCTTAGAATCCAGAGAAAAGAATAAAACGGTCATTCCACTCCCTCTGGTTAGATATGATTAATAGCCAGCTCGGCTAATGCCTTATGAGGTTATGAGGTCATATCTGATTTATTTTTATTAAACTTGAATGCATGGTAACAATGCACCGTTAAAATAGATAATTAGTTCAGATAGAGCAAAATAAATACGTCAATAAATAAATAGATAGATAGAGAGAGAGAGAGAGAGAGAGAGAGGTACTAAAGTTGTAAAAGATGCATCATGCCGGTATCAAAGCAAGTCACAGGCTGAGCAGTTTAAAAGTGTAATATACTTTAAAAGCTGTGTGAGAATTTTGGAGTATATTTGGATATCCTGTTTGTTTTTGTTGGCGCAGATCTGGCAACCCGGAATTAGAGCATTGATGGGAATTTAAAAAGAAGAGACTAAAATAATACCAAAAGAGAGTTCATGGTGTTAACACTGATACATTTGTGTTAGTCGCCGCATTGGAATGCTAATTTCTCATTTTCCTTGTATTCTCTCAAAACAAAAAAGTCACAAGGCCTTGACCGAATGGGAGAGAGAGAGAGAGAGAGAGAGAGAGAGAGAGAGAAAGAGAGAATAAAGGAGTTAACGGCTTGGAAAAAAGTAATTTCCATCCAAGTTCACATGCGTAAAATCCCCCTTTCAGCCTGTTCTACTTTATCGCAATAAAGCCGAATAAGAAAGAGGGGGGAAAAAAATCCAAAAATCCCAATTTAAATAAAGGCATAAAGGCGTGCATACATTTCATCTTTGTCAGTTTCACCCCTGCTGCCTTTATGAATCTCTCAGCACAAAAGCAACACCATCACGCCTGTAAGAAGAACCGCAGGCTGAAGATTTCATTTCAGGATTTCAGGGTACCTTTACGCACAATACGCACAGGCATCTCATCCAAAAAAAATCACATCAACAACAATGCAGATGTTTTACAAAAGGTACACAAGTATCTCCAGAGTGCATCACGTGACCCCTGGGAGCCGTATCCCTGAAGTTGCCCCCTAACCTCAGTGCGCCTCAGCGTATCGGGAGAGGTGTGAGGAATACGACTCCAATACGGTTTTATAGCGTCAATCAGCGCCAACCTGAAGACCTGGAGAGGGGTTTATCTCAGGAGACTCTCCCCCTCCTCCAGAAACAAACTCATTTAAGTGCACTGCTATAGACCCAGTCGGAATTGGTGTGTGTGAGAGACGCCATCCGATTTCCGAGCGGTCTGTGCATGATAAAGCCGCCTTTCATCTGTCCACACACAGACACACACACACACACACACACACATCCCTTCCCCACTCCTCCTGTTTTAAATCCACAATCCACTGATTGACATTTGATTTCATTCACTTTTGATTCATAGGACATCCATAGTACATGTTCACATCCTAGGGGTATTTTAGGACAAGAAGAGAACCCGTGAAATTTCACAAAAACAGAAACCTATTCATTTATTCATTCATTAATACATTCGTTTTCTAAGCTGCATAATTCTAATTAGGGTGCAGGGAGGCTTGCGCCCATCTCAGCCGACTGGGTGAAAGCAGAGGAACCCATAACAGCTAACCAGGCCATTACAGGGCCAACACACATACAACACACTCACACGGAGGGGCGATTTGAAACTGCCAGTCAGCCTACTGTGCATGTTTTTGGACTGTGGGAGGAAACCGGAGTACCTGGAGGAAACCCACGCAAGTACGGGAATCTGAGTCTGAGAATCGAACCCAGGATTTTCTTGCTTCGAGGCGAACGAAACTCATACTTGGAATTGAAAAAGCAGCAACACTGCCCACTACGCCATTCTCAAATATGCCTGGAATTAAAATATCATTATATTAATATGGGGGCGGTACAGTCGCATATTGGTTAGCACGTCCGCTCACAGCAAGAAGGTCCTGGGTTCTAATCCTGGGCTCCAGGCATTTCTGTGTGGAGTTTGCATGTCCTCCCCGTTCTTGCGTTGGAATTCCTCTGGGTACTTTGGTTCCTTCCACAGACCCTGCACATTCGGCTAACTGGTTGTTCCGAATGGTTCCTAGGTGTAGGTGTGAGTATGAATGGTTGTATGTGCTTCAGCCCTTTGGCCTGGCGAGCTGTACATGGTGTATCCTGTCATGAGATAGGCTCCAGACTCCCCACAGCACTAATAGAATTAAGTTGGTCGAAAAATAAGCAAGTGAGTGAGTGATATACAGTATATTATTAGAGAATTAAAAATACTGTGATCCTTATGGGTGGCATGGTGACATAGTGGTTCGCACTTCCCTTCCACTCCGAGAAGGTCCTGGGTTCGAGTCCCAGGCTTGGCAAGGGCATTTTTGTGCCGAGTTTGAATGTTCTTCCTGTGCTTGAATGGGTTTCCTCCAGGTATACCCTACAGTGGACTGGCGATCTGTTCAGGGTGTACCCTTCTCTCGCTCAGAGTTAGCACAGACCGCAACCCAAGCAGGATACAGAGATACTGTTGCTCTTGATAGACTTGTACCAACAGCACACATCTATGTGTAGACAGTGATGGTGATGGTGATAGTAGTTCTTTTCCATTTACTGGCACACACCGATTTTGTAAGTTGAATTTGTAGTTAGGACGCCCTCTTGTGGTCGTTAGCAGCTTTGTCGGTCTATTATGTAAGAGTGTAAGTTACTAACTAATAACTACACATTCAGTTCAACTTCCCATCAGTGTTTCTCTGAGTGACCACAAGGGGGCTGACTTTAGCCAAAAATGCAAAGTCCATCTAACATAGTCTCCTGAGGTTTATGCAATAGCAACGCAACCAGAGGCAATGTCTCAGGAACACAAGAGGGAACAGTGCGCTGCTGAAGGATATTCGAGATGAAAATTAAACAAGTGTGGAACACACGCAGAGCACTGCATTTATGCTTCAGCCTTTATTAAGCGAACTTCACTGATCTAAGACTGGGCACCTGATTTTCGATTCTGCTGTGAAGAAATGCTGAGTTTGCACAACTCTGGCCTGGTCCTCTGAGTTTTCCTGTTCCAAGCAGTGGCACCATGGGACACGGTGATCTGGCAGTTTGTCTCGAACAGGCAGCAGATCGGCAAAATCTATGCACAGGCACTAAAACAAGTCACATTTTCCAGTCACTTACCTCATCAGAAAACTAGGTGGGTTTGTGTGTGTGTGTGTGTGTGTGTGTGTGCATTTTCCAGTGTGCTTTCTTAAGGTTTCTCGGTATTACACAGGTGTTTGTTTCAGTGACCTTCTGACCTTCTGACCTTCTAACATCACACACAGTTTGGAAATCTGTTTTTTAATGTGTGTGTGTGTGTGTGTGTGTTCACATATTTATTATTTAGTTGTTGTTTTTTGGTGTAATAGACCAGTAAACTCCCATCTCTGGCTTTTCATTATTTTTATACTTGTTTCTTCTTGTATATTGATTTTAAATCATTTTTTTTCTGGCCCAGATATTGGTTCTGCCGTCCAAGCTGGATCCGAACATTTTCATCCCTGGTGGTTAGATTTAAAAATGAAGCCACAAAGAAGCAAATGCCATTGTGACACAGGAAATGTGTTGGTTCAGGGTAAGAGGAAGAGGTTGTCAGTGGTTTTGTTGCGATTCCAATTCACCTCAAAACCGACAGACTGCTCCTTTAAGAGGACGCTGTTTACGGTGTTGATTCAGTGGCCTGCTACACTATGAGCACTCAAAAAGCTTCTTTTCTCTCAGCTTCTTTTTAATCAGTCTTCCAGAACCATCTCAGGAACCATCCTAAATAACTTCCTGGTGTGTGTTCCCATCTTACTGCCAGCACACTTTTCAAAAAGGTTCTTCAAGCGTTCTTTTAGGGTTCATTGGTTATCCAAGCCTTAGAGGCACACTGTTGTCTGGTAGTACAGAAGCATTAACCTGGGTTTTCACTGAGGTCCATGATCTCCATGATATGAGAAAATTGTGATGACGATGGGGGTCGTGGGATCGGATCATGATTATCATGAGGGAAATTGGTGGAATCGTGAGGATCTCGAAGGAACTTGATTGAATCGTGATGATCTCGAGGGAACTTGGTGGAATTGTGATGATCTCAAAGGAACTTGGTGGAATTGTGAGGATTCTGAGGGAAATTGGTGGAATCATGAGGCTTTTGAGGGAAATTGGTGGAATCGTGATGATCTCGAGGGAGCTTGGTGGAATCGTGATGATCTTGAGGGAACTTGGTGGAATCGTGAGGATTTTGAGGGAACTTGGTGGAATCATGAGGATCTTGAGGGATCTTGAGGGAACTTGGTGGACTCATGAGGATCTTGAGGGAACTTGGTGGAATTGTGAGGATCTTGAGGGAGCTTGATGGAATCGTGAAGATCCTGAGGGAACTTGGAGGAATGGTGATGATCTTGAGGGAACTTGGAGGAATGGTGATGATCTCGAGGGAGCTTGGTGGAATCGTGATGAACTCGAGGGAACTTGGTGGAATCGTGAGGATCTCGAGGGAACTTGGTGGACTCATGAAGATCCTGAGGGAGCATGGTGGAATCGTGACGATCTTGGGGGAACTTGGTGGAATGGTAATGATCTTGAGGGAACTTGGTGGAAGACCTTAACAGACCTTAACAGACCTTGATGCGCCATCGTAGGGGATATTGGTAAACTTGGAAACACAATTCCTTCAAGTCTTATCTCTTGGATGCACCCTGCCTCCTTTTTATACCCCAATTGTGGTCATAAATCGTGGTGCTCGTGGAGATCGTGGCCACAGTGTAAACCCAGGTTTATGGTGATTTTCAGTGTCAAGCAAAGAACACTTAAAGGTGCACTGTGCAAGATTTTTATTTTTATTTATTTATTTATTTATTTATTATTATTATTTTTTTTTGGGGGGGGGGGGGGGGGAAGTATTAGCAGATGGAGTATACATAGTGTAGTAAATACAAATCATTGTATGTTTGTGAACTTAAAATAAACCCTTTAATCTACATAAGGTGCGGGTCCTCTTTCATAGAGCCACCATGTTGCCACTATGGAAGCCCTGAACAGACTCTACAGCTCTACAGTGCACCTTCCAAACTACACGTTTTCTTACGTAACGGCATGAATCCGAAAGGAAGACAAAGAAGAATGAATGATGTTCACTGATGCTGGATAAGAAGTGTGAAAATCCAAATTTTCGTGGTGTAGTGGTTAGTACGTCCAGCTCACAGCAAGATGGTCCTGGGTTTGAGTCCCAGGCTCGAAGCATATGTTCCCAGCCCTGATCCTGGAGAACCTTGTGTCTGGGTAAGTGTACTTCCTGCTTGGGCAAACCTAAACACTGAATGACTGTCCCTTCCTGGGTTGGAAAAGGTGTTCTAGAGCAGTGGCCACCAACCCCGTGCCTGGAGATCAACCTTCCTGCAAGTTTTATCTCTAACCAAAACCTAACACATCTCTTTTAGCTGATCAGTAACTTCTTACATCAATGACTGAATGGTTAGGTGGAAGCTTAAGTCTTCAGTGAGGAAGATCTTCAGGAACAGGGTTGGTGAGCACTGATCCAGAGCATAGGAAGCACCACAGTGGGCGGTTCTCCAGGACCAGGGTTGAGAACCGGAGGTTTGGTTTTTAGATTCTGTTGGATTAGACTGAATTGACTTTCTATGCTGCACATCACGGAGTGGGAAGTAATCCTGAGGTTGTTTGTGTGTGTGTGTGTGTGTGTGTGTGTGTGTGTGTCTGGAGGCTTTAGGCTGAGGAACAGAGCATCTCCCTCTCTCACTCTCTCTCACACACACACACACACACACACACACACACACACACACACACACTTGAAGGCCAGACACTGGAAGGAGAGTCTGTGAGGAGGGAGCTCAAAGCAGTGCTCAAAGCAAAGAAGCCTTTCCCTGAAGCAGAAGTCTCGACGTGCATCAAACAGCCGTTTGCCTGATTTAATGAAGACAATCTGCCGCACGGCGTCTCTCATCCACAGCACCGGCCTAAAAATGCAAAACGCTCCATCGAGCAGCAAATATGTGGAGCGCATTCCAGAACATGGTGTTCGTCAGGTATTGGAGGACAAAGTCGTGAAAGTCATACCGTCCCTGTCCCGGGGTGCACCTGAGAGGGTCGAAACAACCCAGGAGGAGGTTGCGGAGGTGGACCCGGGGTGGTTTCCGATCCAGTTGTGTATCGCAGCATGCTTTGTGGTGGGTGGTGGGAGATCAATGTGAGGCAGCTCTTGACAGATCTGTGTGCTGAGGTGTCAGAGCAAGCAGCCTGCTGTATATCATTACCGTGGCGTCTCGGCTGCCTGCTGCCTGTGACCAAACCAGATAGGAGGCAGCCTGGTGAATCAAAGACATGTGGGCTACACACACACACACACACACACACTTCTCTGTCGTTCTCTCTCTTCGTCATCATGTCCAATGTTGCTTTCTTCCACTGTCACATCCATCCCTCTCCAAATGCCATCATTCTCTCCATCTAGCCTGTGACCTCTTCACATCCTGTTTCACTTCCTCTGTTCTCTTTTACCTCTCTCTCTCTCTCTCTCTCTCTCTCTCTCTCGCATTCTCAAACTGCCAGTTGATGACTCATTTGAGAGCAACATTGAGCTTGTGGCGTCTCTTTCTCTCGTTTTCCTCTCTATCTTTTCCTCGCTTTCCTGCCCTCCCAGCCCATATGGCTTTCAGCACCGACTGCTCAGGAAACCAGACGTAGGACAAACTGGCCGCACATCACTCACTCTCTCCATTTGCCGACGCACCCAGGACGCTTTTTCTCCCTCCTGCCCTTCCTCCCTCCCTCTTTCCTTCCCTCTCTCTCCTCTCCCTCCCTCCTTCCTTCCCCCACTCTCTCAATTTGTTCTCAGTAAGAAGTCTGATAGGGCACATTGTAGCGCCGAGAAGCAGCGGGGGAGGCCACTGTAAAAGCGTCGCGGCTGCTTAGAGCTACTTTATTCTCTAATAAATACATCCATCGTCATTGGCGTGGAGGGAAGCAGAGCGCCGGAGAGCCTGTGTACAGCGTTACACTGGGCTGGGTCATTGAGCTCGCTCGATCTGGCACACAGCGTGATAGGAGTGGGTTGCCTGAGTAGTAGGCGCATGTTAGTGATTTGTAAGCTCCTCTGAATGACAGCGGTGCGTGGAGATACGCTGTTGGAGTTGGTGTTATAATCCCAGGCATGGCTGTATACAATATACAATCCAACCATTAACCTTCTCCTGCACTGAATATATTACAAGTGAGCGCAACCAAACCCCTCAAGGCCGTAAAACAAAAGGCAAAGAGTGGGCGAACATTTTATTACACAATACTCAGACTGATTTCTCATTTCTGATTGGTCAGAAAGTAAGTGATGATTCATTTTTCTATATAAGGCAGTAATTTGACTCACAGGATTATTATTAATGTACTTGCTCTAATGCTTATAACCTTGGTGTTAGAAGCTCTAATGAGTAATAATAGTAATAATAATAATAATAATAATAATAATAAAACAGATATTAGAACACTCACTCACCCACCCATTTGCCAAACCCTTTAATCCTTTTAGGGTCGCAGGGACTGTTGGGGAACAGCAAATTAGCCTGGTGTGCATGTCCTTGGACTGTGGTAGGAAACCATTGTACCAAGAGGAAACCCCACAAGCACAGGGAGAACATGCAAACATGCAAACATAGATTTTGGAGATGATCTTCCATCTCCAAATGCTCCAAAGATTTTGGAGATGATCTTCTTGCAAATGCAAGACAGAATCGAATTCCCTGGAGGACGGATGTGGTCATGTGTTGAGGGAAGACCTAATACAATTCCCAGGGATTTCTCAGGACACCCACATGAACAGACTATAATGTAGAGATATACACTGCCCAGCCAAGAAAAAGTCACACACACTAATATTTTCATGGAGTGCATTTATCCTTGAGCACAGCATGTAATCTCTATGGCATTGGTGCTCCAGTTGGTCCGGTCGAGGCTCAGCAACATTAATGTGGCAATAAAATGAAGTCGGCTGATGATCTGAATGTAGTGAATGAGCAGGTTATCACATCAATGGACTTTTTCTTCCCTGATGGCACAGATATAAAATGGGGACTCGAATAATGAGCGAGTGGTTCAGTGAGCACGAGGAATCATTTTCACATATATATCGGCACCCCGGAGTCCTGACCATAACCCTATTGATAGTTTTGGGGATGTGCTGGAAAAGACTTTATGGAGGGGTTCAGTTTTTCCCTCATCGACTCAAGATGTCGGTGAGAAATGAACCCGACACTGGATGGAAATAAATGTTATGGTGAGTTTGTTGAAACAATGGCATGACAGTTACGTGCTGTAAGCAAGGATAAAGGCGAAACAACAACATATTCGTATGTGTGAGACTATATTTTTGGCCGGGCCGCCTTTAGATTAAATGCCTTTAGATACGGCAAAAATTAGTGTTTACAAGATATATGTATTAAAAATGAAGTGAATGCGTTTTTGGAAAATTACTTAAACATGGGGTCAGTCATGATTAAATCTCCAGCAGATTGTGTGACAACAATAATAACAACAACAACGAAAGCAACAATAAAATTGACAACAATGACAACAAGGACAAAAACAAAAAAGACAATGACAACCACAGGAACAACAACAATAACAACAATGACGACAGAAACAACAAATTTGACAATGACGACAACAACAAAAATGACAATGACAACAACAAGAACAACAACAATGACAACCACAAGAATAACAATAAAAATAAAACCGACAAGAACAACAACAACGACAACAATAATAACAACAACAGCAACAACAAAAATGACAATGACAACCACAACAACAAAAACAATGACAACAACCACAAGAACAACAATAAAAAGAAAACCGACAATATCCAGAACAATAACAACAACAATGTCAATGTTACTGTCAACAACAAAAATGACAACAAAAATGACAATGACAACCACAACAACACCAAGAACAACAATAAAAACAAAACCGCCAATATCCACAACAATGACAACACTAACAACAACGACAGCAACAACAAAAATGACAACAATGATGACAACAACAAAAATTACAGTGACAACCACAAGAACAACAACAATGACAACAACCACAAGAACAACAATAAAAACAAAACAGACAACATCCACAACAATGACAACAATAACATCAACGACAGCAACAACATAAATGACAACAATGACAACAACAAAAGTGACAATGACAACCATAAAAACAACGACAATGACAACAACCACAAGCACAACAATAAAAACAAAACCGACAACATCCACAACTACAACAACAATAACAACCACAACAACAACCATGATATCAACAACTAAAAATGACAACAACAACCCTTGGTGGTTTCTGATGTGTTTTATTTCCCATCATTTGTTCATTTTGGCTGAATATAAAGGTTTCCTGAAGAACCCACCCCAGCTCACAGGCTTGCTATCTCTTATTCACCTTTTTTAGAACAATAATTAGACCGTGTAACTGGAGGAATAATCTTGTGTATGTGTGATTACATGTCAGTGCAACAACGAATTGTAGGAAGTGGAAAAGTCTTAGATCAAATTTGTATTTTTTATTTTAATCGTGCCCAATTCCCACCTGTCAAACGTTGCCTCCCTATCACATCATGACCACCACCAGCCAGGGAGGGAAGTAAACATGCACACGCCCCCTCCATGACACGCCATGCTACAACCTGCCACTTTTCGAACTGCTGAGCATTCATATTTGAAGGCGGCCTAACACACTCGGAGGGAAAGTGCTGCCCGCCCCTTTTGTACAAATGAGCTCACAGACGCCCATGGATTGGCTGGAATCCTGTGAGTGACAGGGGAGCGTATGTCATCCCTCCCTTCTGTGCATATGTCATCCCTCCTTTCGGCCAATTAGCTCCCATGGACTCCCGGTCACAGATGGCTGCGGCATCAACCTGGATTCGAACTTGCGATCTTAAGATCAAGTGTTAAGAAACAGAAGAAGGGATAGACGATTTCAAGACGAAAATAAAAAAAATGTGATGTTTATTAATATCATGGCGTTCAGTGCAGGGGTCATTGACACTCATGTACAGGAGGAAACAAACGGTTTCAGAAAGACACTGTGACCGATTCCATTTGATTTCCACGAAATAACCCTGTATTTCATCTTTATTTAATATAGCTGGGAATTAAATGGGTCTCTTTAAAAGTTATGAAATGAGCTTAAAAATAAAACAGCCATACTTTACCTACTTGCAGCCGTTTTCTCTAAGCATGAAGGGAGAAAGAAAAAAAAACACGCAGTTGAGCAAACAAAGTGTGAAAGCACAGCCTTATATGTCCTATCCTGAGTAAGTGGATCCCTGAATCCCTGATAAATACAGTTTGACACAAATCCCGAGCATTACCAGTGAAGGTATGCCAGTTATGCCGTGGATTTTGAGTGTGAAACATTATTAGCACTCTCTAATCCCTTAACTTTCCTGCTGGCACACTAACAGCGTGTTACAGCCTAATGCAGTAAGAAACAAAAACATCAGCCTGTGGTATATTTGCTTACTTATTTAGCAATTTTACAATTTCAGTTACACGACACAGGACTGTGCATGCTGATGACTTTGGCAAATCGAGCATCATGTGTAGCTAATGTGATGCTCTGAGCATGTGTGTCTCAGCTGGAGATATAGGTCAACATCATAGTGAGGCTGTTTTTCCTCCATCGCTCTCGCTTTCTCCCCCGCCTTTCCTCTCTCAGCTCCCAGTAGAAAGCAGTAGGAGGGGGCATGTTCTCTCTCACTGTGCAGCCCACAGAGGAGCCCATCGGATCGGGCTCGGTGCCCGATCCTGTCCTGGCAACGCCGACAAGCTGTTGGACGCCCATCAGTCTTACTGCTCAGCCTCGGAGCCAGCATCCAGCTCCTCTCGACTCATCTCATCTCCTCTGCCCTCTATTTTCATCTAGCTCTCAACTCGAATCCGTTCTGTTGACGGAAAAACGAAGACGACGAGAACACCGAGCCTAGAGGTTCATCGTTGTTTTTGAAATCTATAATAAAATATAATGATATAAACATTTCCCACATCTCCATGCATTTAGCCTCTAAAGGAATTTAGATCATTCAATAAAGAGAATAAATATTTGTGGTTGCAGAACGTCAGGGGATTAAAAAGTTTAGCATGAACTACTGGAGCAGGGATTAGCTAGACGAGTGGCGCCGAGTACAATCAACTTCCTGGAACGTGTCACGTGGCACTGTGCAAGGGGAGGCAATTTTTTTTTCTCTTTTTACAGTTCAGTATGAGACAGAGTTGAAATTATCCATCCATCCATCCATTTTCTGAACCACTTAATCCTAATTAGGGTCGCGGGGAGGCTGGCGCCCATCTCAGCTGACTCTGGGCGAGGGCAGAAACACACTGGACAGCTCCTTGGACAGCTCGCCAGGCCATCGCAGGGCAGAAACACACTGACGGCAACCCGATGGCCTCGATAGCAATGAACAGCACTGGATATTTTACATGCCTCTCACCACAGACATGGCCTTTGATAACCCAGTAAGCTGCACTGATGGGACAGTAGTGACAACTTGGTGATAGAGTGTGAACTCCCGACCTTTGGATCAGTTAGCCAGCACCTTAACCACCGAGCCACCACTGCCCAGAGTTGAAATTATTTCATTTGAAACATCTACAGGTCATAGAACTTGGTCATTGCTTTGTATTAATAATCTTTCTAGTGACTGCTGACATATTTTGATTAACTGGAGCTTTCGGTGGTATTGAAATAAATACAGTTTAGTTTCAAACCCTTCCAGTTGTCCAGTGCCTGGTTATGAACAGAACTGTTATATTTTATACTAAAAGCTCAATTACGGTGTTTGAAACTCCATACTGGTGGACCATGCACTGGCCCAGTATACACTGTGTACTGCACACTACTCCGTACTGGTCGATACAGTAAAGTAAGCAGGTACAACAACTGCCACATACTGCACAAGACCAGTACTTCAGTTGCCTGGTGGCAGTACATCTGAAAGCCCGGCTACTACTACGATACCTTCTATATTACCAACCTTAAACAGCTACAGGAATATGGGTTGGGCTAAAAAACCTTAATTCATGTAAATTGTTTGGTTGGCTTATATAAATACATCCACGGCTTTTTTCGACCAATACACACTGCGGTTATTAAAGTTAGCTGAGAAACTTCAGTGTTTTCCGAACATTCCCGAGTACGCTCACATCGAGCCGAAGTTGGTCACGTGACAATGTGATGTAGATTCCAGAAAACAACAGACTAGCTTCGCTACAATAAAATGGCCACCAGCGATAGAGAAGCTTCTTCATCCCCTTTGGACGAGTCTTTTAGCGATGGGAGTGAGGACTTAAACAATTATTCAGCCCCCAACTTACTTACATCGGACAGTGATGAAAGTGTCGATGGGGGATTAAACAATTTACAGGCTCCGGTTATAGAGCCTTATCGGTTCGAACCGGTAGCCCCTCCACAGGCTGCAGATGCTAACGACACGGAACTCCCGATCAAGCTCATGGATGCAAATGATGGCCGTGAAAATCGTGCCAACAACATTGACTGGTAAGTATTATTTCTATGTTCTGTCCGGAATTAATCACAAGCTTAGTTAGCGTTAGTAATCTAACGTTAGCGTTATTTATTAATTAGTCCTACAAACATGACAAAACCAGAGGCTACATTAGCACTGTACTAATAATAGTATTCGTAC
Source organism: Neosilurus mollespiculum (assembly GCA_030014195.1). Classification (NCBI taxonomy): domain Eukaryota; kingdom Metazoa; phylum Chordata; class Actinopteri; order Siluriformes; family Plotosidae; genus Neosilurus; species Neosilurus mollespiculum. Next base: position 5,216,720 of record JAQMYF010000024.1, read on the forward strand.
ATGTAATGTACGGGGTGAATACTGGGTACTGCATTTCCTCGTGGATTCCACCAATCGTTTCCACTTACAGGGTCAGTCGGCCACTGATGAAGAGACAACTCGGTGGGGGTTGTAACTGTTCTCCGAGTAGTTATTGCTACACCCGCCAAAAACACAAGATGTCACCATTTCGAATGAATCGCTTCCGCACTGAAGTGTTTTCTTTAAGTGACGTAGGCAGTCAGTTTCGGCGGAAAATGCCGAAGAGAGCGTTTTCGGAAGCATTCGGAGAGCGGGAAGTTTAAAGTGTCCTGGTTCATTAAGGGGGACAATGTGAGTGCAGTACGACCCGGGTGCACTCTAGTACTAGCATTGTTATCACTTTATGCTCGTAATCGTGGTAAATAAAAAGCTTAAAACATGTCCTTTAATGTATGATACAGAATGTTAGCTAGCATCCTCACCAGTGTATCATTGCACTACCTCAACTGCTGCTACTCTGTATATCGTTTAATTTTTTTAATTCCTTCTCATCTTTTTCTTTCTTTTGGCGCTAAGTGTCTTATTCTTGTGTTGTCTCTTTCTTCTGGTACTCTTTCTTTTTGTACTGTTTTTGCACTTTATTGTCTTTGCACTGTTTGCACCTAATTGCACACCTTGCACTTTATCACGGGGAGGCTGGCGCCCATCTCAGCCGACTCTGGGTGAGGGCGGGGTACACCCTGAACAGTTGGCCAGACCAGCAGGGCAACACACACACACACAACTATTCCAAAGAATGATTTGGAACAGCTTATTAGCCTACAGTGCATGTTTCTTGACTGTGGGAGGAAACCGGACTACCCGGAGTAAACCCATGCAAGAACGGGGAGAACAGCATACGTCACACAGAAACGCCAGGAATCGCTCCCACGCCCTCTTGCTGTGAGGCGGACGTGCTAACCACTACGCCACTGTGCCATCCTACATACGAAAAATATAAAAAAATATGAAAACATTTTCTCTAATTTTATTAGTCGTACCCAATTAAAATTAAGTTTTTCCTCCCTATCACATATAATCACCACCAGACAGGGAGGGGTGTAAGCACCTTCCATGACCCGCACCCTTTATGAACGCATGCGCTTTCAGGGACGGCCTTACATTCTCAGAGGGAATGCACTATCCGCCCCTTTGTAAAAATTAGCTCAGAGACGCCCATGATTGGCTGATGTTTGCTGTAAGTGACCGAGAAGTGAGCATATTTCGTCCCTTCCTCACGTGAGAGCTCGGCCAATTAGGTCCCATGGACCCCTGGTCGCAGATATCTGCGGCATCAACCTGGATTCAAACCTGCGATTGTTTGTCGTGATCGTGTCGCACGTTGTTGACGCGCCACTCAGGAGCCAGTTACTGATTTTAAATGTGATAAATGTGTTATTTATTTTATATTATAATATTATCACATTTTATTATATATAATAATATTTTATATTATAATATTCAGAGTTTAACACTTCCACTGTTTGGAAAATTGTGCTGTAACCACACTGGGAAGGCTTGGGCATTTCTGTGGTGACTCCAGTTTCCTCCCACAGTCCAAAGACATGCACAGTGGGCTAATTAGATATTCTGGAGTGCTCCTAGGTGTAAGTGTGAATGGTTGTTTGTGTGCTGCCCTGCGTGGGTCGGGTGAGCTCTTCAGGGTGTAGCCTGCCTTCACCTAGAGTCAACTGGGATGGGTTCGCGACCCTAATAAAGGATTAAGTGGATCAGAAAATGACATTAGAAAGGGAAAAACTGTTTATAGTCGCTTTAGTGTTAGTGATAACAGGATATAGATTGTTTCATGGATGTTCCAGAATGAAAAATGTAACTTTAAAAGGATAAAGAGTTCAATGTGTCATTGTTAAATTAAAAAAAATGGCCATTTTTGGCTACCGAGTGGCACATCAACAAGGTACGTGACTATCAACCTGGAGATCACTGGTTTGAATCCAGGTCGATGCCGCAGCCATCCGCAACTGGGAGTCCATGGGAGCTAATTGGCCGAGCTCTCACGAGAGGGATGGCATATGCTCACTTCCCTGTCACTCACAGCGATCACCAGCCAATCATGGGCGTCTGTGTGCTCATTCGTACGAGGGGGCGGATAGTGCTTTCTCTCCGAGTGTGTTAGGCCACCTCCAAATACGCATGTACAGCGGTGCATAAAGAAGCTGGTGGCAGCATCCACTGTCATGGAGGGGGCATGTGCATGCTTACGCCACTCCCTGGTTTGTGGTAGTCATGTGATAGGGAAAGGCAACATTTGATGAAGGGGGAAATGAAAATTTAAATTTTTGGTAAATTAAAATACTGTATGAGGAATGAAACTCTTGCACATACTTAACACTTATCAAGGAAGGAAGAAAAGAAGAGTTTAAAAAGATATTGATGGTAATACGTACAGAGAAAGTAGGACATTTAGCATTTGTGCCTGTCAGCAAGCTAACAGTGACGAAAACATGACTAACACTCTTATATAATTAAAACCAAAATTCAAATCAGCTTCACAATTTGCACTGCTCTGATCTCATCGCATCTCTCTCTCTCTCTCTCTCTCTCTCTCTCTCTCTCTCTGTCCAGAGACCGCAGACTGAATGTCACCCTCAGAAACAATGCAGAACCTCGACAGCGGGGGGCTTTAACACACATCAAAGCCTACAGAGCCACAACAGAAAAGCGCACAGGGGGACGCGGGCACAGGACCACAACGACTCTACATTGAGTTCAGATACACAAATCCAAACATACATGCACACACAGGGAGACAAAGAAAGATGTGAAAGGACCATCAGAGAATCTGGAAAGGACACACACAGAGGAAAAAAACAGAGAGAGAGAGAGAGAGAGAGAGAGAGAGAGCAAGAGAGACAGAGAGCGAGAGAGACAAGTACTGAGATGTGACTGTACATATAAACCTGTGGAGGCTGTAGGGAGAGAGAGGGATTGAGAGAAGACGAGTGATGAAAGGTCAGACGAGGAGACTGATTAAAACCCCCTGCACTGCCTCACTGTCCCTATGGATTGATTATTCTGGATCCTGAAACATCAGCTTCTTAAGTCTCTCTCTCTCTCTCTCTCTCTCTCTCTCTCTCTCACACACACACACACACACACACACACAGCCTTGTTTCCATAACTTCAGGGGACAAAAGATATACTTACATTTACTTCCTGAAGACTTCGCCCCACTCTAACCTTACCCTGACCTTACCCTAACCTTACCCTGACCCTAAACCTCTAGCACTGCTAGACTGGTCCCTCCTTCTACCAAGGGTCAAGGGAAAAATTTATCTAAACTCTTCTCTGTTTTGGCTCCAAGGTGGTGGATGAACTTCCTCTGGATGTTCGGACAGCTGAGTCACTGGGCATCTTTAAACGACGGCCGAAAACCTTCCTTTTTCGGCAATAGTTAGTCTAGCACTGTTTTTTCACACACACACACACACACACACACACACACACACACACACACACACACATACAGACACACTTACACAAACAAACAAACAAACAAACAAAAAAAAAAACCCTGCACACAACACCTATCCACTGAGCTTTTGACTGATAGTATACTTAGTGTGTGTCCTGACAAACCAGTATAACTATCAGTTATGATCACAACTATCTTCTGTAAGTCGATCTGGATAAGAGCATCTGCTAAATGCTGTAAATGTAAATGTAACCCTAAGGCATGTCTTCACCTTAAAATGTACTGATTTACGTTATGGGGACTTGCATTTTGGGGATCAGCCCCATGTTCCCTAATCCCTATGTTCCCCAGTCCTCTTTTTCCCAATACCTATGTTCCCCAGTCCCTATGGGGTTAGGGTTAGGGAACATAGGTACTGGGAGCATAGGCACTGGGGAACACAGACATGGACCCGCATTTTGTCCCCATATGAAATTTTGTCCCCATAATGTGACTGTGTTATCAGATTCAGGTCCCCACAATGGTAGCCTCAATAAATCTTGGGGAATCTTGACACTCTTGCCAGGCTATCGTGTCTTGGATCTGTGCTAGCTCCAACACCTCTACCATAAATTTCCAGTTCAAGGACTTGTGTCTGTTTCCCATGATGCTCCCCAGCAGTACGATTTGTATCAGGTGGAGTTATGTGAAAGGTGTGGTGGTGGTGATGTAATTTCCAATCACCGTCAGGGCCAGAACAGACTTGACGTTCAGAACACACAGCCTACAATCTCAGCACTTTCAGAGAGACTTTACTTGGCTTGTATTTATTCACGTGAGGTTTCTTTTTTCCCTAGTAAATTTGCATCAAAACGCCATCTTGTATGTTATTTTCGGTTTATTATTCCTACTGCCAAACACAGAACTCGCGTCCTGCTAATGTTGATGTGACATGTCCTTTTCTGGACCACATTGTCCTTTATCAGAGTCACGGGGAGAGTGGAGCCTACCTCAGCCGTCTCTGGGCGAAGGCACCCCTTTAAAAGCCGGCCAGACCATCAAAGGGCAACACACACAACCATTCACACTCACTCACACCTGTGGGCAATTTATAGCAGCAAATTAGCATCGAGTGGATGTCTTTAGTCTGTAGGAGGAAACCAGAGTACTTGGATGAAACCGGTGCAAGCACAGTAGGAACATGCCAACTCCACACAGAAGGGTCCCCTCTGAGCCCCGGGCTCGAACCAAGGACCCTCTTGATTTGAAGCAGAAGTGCTAACCACTACACCACCGTGCCGCCCTTGCTAATCTTTTGAGTGTAAAATCAGTTCTGGTGTGTTGTTCAGCACCTTATAGAGGACAAGCTCACTTTATGGGCAAATACAAATACAAGTCCTGGAAGCCAAGATCAATGGCAAGAGAAGCAGAAGCAGACCAAGAAGGCATTGGGAAAGCGACATAGAAGACTGGCTGCGAATGAGCGTTACAGAGTCAGGACGACTCGCTCAAGACTGTACGGCCTTCAGAGAGTGCATTTGGGCAGCCATGTCCAGAGGCTTATCGTTCAACCTGCTGTTGGGCCCTTGAGCAAGGCCGTTAAGCCTATGTACCCAAAGTCCCTCTGTATAAGGGCGTCTGCCATATGCCATAAATATAAACGTACAGCTCCGCCTTTTGTCCGTTTTTCATAACTTATATGGTGATTAAATAATGTGACCAGACTTAGATCCGTTTCTCTGAAATAAAGAAACGATTAAATGATCTACACTGATTAATCTATTTCACATTTCTCAATCCTGTCCTCAATTTTACCCGTTACAGACGTGCCTGAAAAATATCAGCACTGGATGGAGATCAAATCTTCCCTCTTTATAATCATCTGACATGACAGTCGATCACTGTCAGGGCCAGAATACAGTTGACGCTCAGAACGCTTTCATGCACACATCATGGCTGCCAAGCGTTCCCAGTGCTCTTTTGATGCGTCCTCCCAGCACATTGTCATAAATTAATGTGACGCGTATGTGATTTGCAGTACCAGCAGAAATTGGGGTGGATAAAGTACGCACGCAGTGTAGCCGGAACACTGGTTATATAGCAGCAGCTTCTGCAAGCAGACATGTAGCATTGGATCAAGTATATCCCGGCCCTTATGCTGCACCTACAGTCTAGGATGGGAAGAAATCAGCCCCAGCCTCTGTTCTTGCTGCTTCCTTTCTAGGTGTTTTTTTTTAATGGTATTTATGTTGCACAGATTTACAATTTTAACAAAGAGCCACTACCTGATCCGGAAGCCATAACTTATAACAAACTGTATAATGATGATCTTTCAAAGAAAGAAGTGTTTAGCATTGCAAGCTGAATTTAACCATCGGGATCTGCTTTCGAGCTCAGTGCTTGCAATATTCTGGTGAAACTGAGTAACTTCACCTCAGGTGTTCAGTTACAAAATGAGTCACTTGGCAGTGAAAGTAACGATATGCAGATATCTGATATTGTTACTGATATCGTATTGCACCTGGCGGAAATGCGCTCGTACAGACCGAAAGGAGAAGATGGGATGAAAATGGGATGAAAATGAGAAAGAGGTAAATAGAAACCATGGATGCTTGAGGGACAGTGACCCATCAAGAAGACGGTGGGTTACCTAAACATACAACCTCTCTCTCTTTCTCTCTCTCTCTCTCTCTCCTCTCTCTCTCTCCTCTTTCTCTCTCGCATCATTCCATTTAGTGAAAGTTGTGCAGCTTTTCCTGTCCCAAATCTCCCAGCGTCTGCCTGTAATGTTTAATTCAAATGCAAACAATGCATTTCTGCAAGAATGTATCAATTATTCAGCTTTTCATTATTGTTCTGATGAGGACTGCACAGCTGCGGCGTGCTCGAACTGTGGCAGCCTGTCTCGCAGGCACAGCACGGCGGACCGACCGCGAGGCTTTTCTTCTCCACAATCAGCACACTCTAAAGGAGATGTTCTCTGACAGCTACGCAGGAACCAAAAATAAAACCGCCGCTCACTAACACACACTCCCACCCCGTCGGGGGGG
>JAQMYF010000024.1:5223194-5235694 GCA_030014195.1 Neosilurus mollespiculum
CCCCCCCCCCCACACACACACACCTCACACACACTTTCTACTTTCTTTGAGCAAGTTGCTTAGCGCAAGATCAAAAAGCTGTTTTTTTTTCTTTTTTTTTTCTTCCTTAGGCTTTGTGGTGTCAGAAATCAGTTTCTGTGGAATTCTGTGCAGGCTTCAGTAATTTCAGTCAGTCACACTGAGGCACGTTTGTGGTTACAAAGAACAAATCTCACGTGATGAATGAAACTGTCAAATGAGTCACTTTAAATATCGTGAGCAAAAGCATTAATAGAGCTTTAAAGTAAGACACTGTTTACATATCGTGTGAGCAGCGCTCCAGTTAACACGGGAACGCCAAGAGATACCATCATTTCAGACATGGCAAAAAAATCACCAGATTTGCTGGTTTTCAAATACTAAACAGGTTACTCACTCACTCACTCACTCGCTCGCTCACTCATTTGCCAAACCAATTAATCCTAGCAGGGTCACGTGGAGGCTGGAGCCTATCTCAGCCGAGACTGGGCAAAGACTCACCAGACCATCGCAGGGCCAACACACACCCATACACAGTCACACCTAGGATCAATTTGGAACAGCCAATTAGCCTAATGTGCATGTCTTTGGACTGTAGAAGAAAACCAGCGTACCCAGAGAAAACCCCACGCAAGCACTTAGAGAACATTCAAACTCCACACTGAAACACTCAAGCCTGGGACACGAACCTAGGACCTTCTTGTTGTAAGACAAGCGTTAGCACTACACCGTGCAGCCCTTAAACAGGATGGGTGGACGATAATAAACAGTTACACTCAGTGAGAAACAGAGATCTGGAGCTAGTAAACAACTCTACATCTGACGAGAGATTCTGGGACTTTCCATCACTCAGCATGACCAAGCTCCACCTACTTTCACCTGAAGAAGACATTAAGTGGCAGTGAAACTGTTTAATCACCCCTAGTTTAGGGGGGGAAAGACAACTTTCAAGGCAAACTAAAACAAAATGAAGTAATCTGTTCCAGTCCTCTCACTATATCATGTCCTATATACATATGAAAGATTTAGCACTCAATAATTATTAACAATAATTAACAGCTATCCCACGAAATCTAGCTAACGAGGAGCTAACTCATACGATGAGTCGGAAATCATCCGTGTACAACGAGATTGATTCGTTATACCCACCTTCACTGGATTGTGAGATTTTTATTATTTCGTTTTATATTTTAAATCTTTCAATATGATTTCCAGCGCACAGGGGTTAGCATGTCCGCCTCACAACAGGAGGGTTCTGGGTTCGAATACAAGGAGCGGTGAGAGCGAGTTTGCAAGTATCCTTACAGCATTTCAGCTTTGTGGGCTACGTGGGCTACGTTCCTCCTTGGCTGAATAAACCAGTAAATTGACAGAATAAAATTTGCTGAAAAATTCAATAATTATACATAATAATTTATTATAATAAATAATTATAATTCTTTAAAAATATACATAATGACCATCAAACTCCTTCATTCCAAATGCTTTTGAAGTACATGATTAAAAAAATATTTTTTTTTAAATTGTGTTTTCAGGTATAATAGGTTCACCAAACCAGTCCATCATATTGTTTTCCTATACTCGTGGTATATGAGCTGATATCCTCGTAGAAGAGGAGCCAATCAGAACGCACAGTTGGTCATATCCAGTATGTGTGCATATAATAACATCCTTTAGTTCAGACCTGAGCAGAGACTTGGGATTGATCATGCTACATTAAAATAATTAGGCTAATACTTTAGTTGAATGACAAGCAAGCTAATAAAGTGGTGCATGTGGATGTCTTTCTTGTTAAATAGGTTTTCAGAGCGTTTCTGATTTAGCTCTCTTTGGGAAAATATTTCTGGTTCATGTGCATTTGTGTGGATATTTTTACACATTTGCCGTAGGATGTCCAAATACTCATTAGAAATTTAAAAGTAATTATACGCTACCTCAAGGTACCATATTTAGGTAATACCATAAGGTATCCCATAATTCAACTGGAGACTGAATAAACGAAGAAGAAGAATATCCTCTGGTTAAAATAACAGAATAAAATAGCAGACGGAAGTGAAGCAGGTGTACAAATATCCCCTTTACACATTTCCTTTGCAAAAAAAAAAAAAAAAAAGGTTGTCTAATCACGCTGTCATTTGTGCATCATCTTGTAGTATGAGGGAAAACTACGAGCTCGTTTGCTAGCTTTGTTAATGCTAGAAACATCCAGGTGAAAGGAGAGCTGAGATGGTGGCGAAATAGGTCCGAGTTGTGCGCTTACTACTCGACCACATACTCGTTTAAGTGCAATTTCTGAACACTTCAGTAAAGCGTGGCTAGAACACTCTCTCATCTCACTCATTTGCTGATCTGCTAACTCCTATCCGGGTCGCAGAGTTTCAACCGACACTCGCCTGACCATCACAGGGCCAACACACACACAGCTATTCACACTCACACCTATAGAGGCAATTTGGAACATCCAATTAGCTTAATTTGGACTGTGGGAGGATACCGGAGTCCCCAGAGGAAACCCATGTAAGCACGACGAGAACATGAAAACTGCACACAGAAAATCAACTGGGACTTGAACCCAGGACCTTCATGCTATGAGGTGGACATGCTAACCTCTGCAACACTGTGCTGCATGAGTAAAACACTGCAGGCTACGACTTCAGTATTTAGCAACTATGATAATTAGCCAATTAGCTAGATAAGAAAAGAGGTTTATCTACATTTACATTCTTCTTCCAATACTGAACTGAAAGGCTTTTTAGTGCAATTTTGGATTTTGGCACAATTACCGAGCAATTTAGTAATGCTTCAGAGAATACTGCTAGCTAAAACTGTCTTAAGTATTTAGCTAGCTACTGTACGCTAGCTAGCTAAGAAAGTCGTTCATCTGAATTTGTTTTTATTGAGTTTCATTAAACTGCTGGATTTAGTGACTGTAGTTATTGTTTAACTCCTTGTGAAACTGGATTTAGGAAAACACTGCTGTTTTAGGTATTTAACAAAGTTAGCGAGCTAAGAAACAGTCTCATGTCTATTTACACTTTAATTTTCAAATATGCAACCAAATTTAAAGCACTTTATAAATTTTTATCTTTTTGTGAAATGAGTTTTGGGACAATTCCTAATGAAATTTAATAATGTTTATGGTAAAAGTCAGTGCTAGCTAAAAAAAAAAAAAAAAAAAAGCTAGATAAAAAGCTAGTTTTTAGCAAGCTAGGTCGGCTAGCTAAGAAACCGGTTTGTGTAGATTTGGGTATTTCCCCTGATGCTTACAGGATTAAAAGTTATACTATTATTTTTTTTCTGTTTTTCATTGTGAAATGGGTTTGGGGAAATAGAAATTGGTGAAACATTGTTTGGTGAAAATATTGCTAGCTAATTTTTGTTCTTGAGCTAATTATAAAAATTTAAATACAACTCTTAAACCAGTCTGTAATGCCATGTTATTTATTGATTTATTGATTTCATATAAGTATAATCAAAAGAATTGGACCAACTGTTTCGGTAACCGCTTTATCCTGAACACTGAGTCCAGGCTGACATGCACACACATTCACACCTCAGCTAAAGGCAATTTAACTTCGCAAATCCACCTACACGCTTTTGGAGATTGAAAAACCCAGAGAAAACCCACACAGATTCCAGGAGAACATGTGAGACTCCACAGAGAGAGTAACCTGAGCTCAGGATCGAACCGCAAATCCTGAAGCTATGAGGCAGCAATGATCATATTCGAATCTCATAATTGGAATATATTCAAAAGCCATAGTTCTTCTATGAGTAATGTCACCTTATAACTAGTGAGGCCTCTCTCTCTCTCTCTCTTTCTCTCTCTCTGGGTGTGTACATTGTTTGCTGAGATCTCTAGAGCTGTTCACACTCAGGGCCTCACCAGGTGGGTGGCTGATGTGTTGACTCTGCAGAGCCCATGTCACCTCCGGATTCATCCTCTTGTTTGTAGAACACCTGGGTCCTCCCTTTCTCCCAGGCCCAGACATGCAGGAGACAATTCCCGTCATCACTTTCTCCCTCACTCTATTTCTCTCTCTCAATCAAGGTCACGCTAACTTGGCCACTGAGCACCCAAATGCCTTGTTATGTGCAACTGCTATTGCTGTTGAAGTGTGTGTGTATGTGTGTGTGTGTGTGTGTGTGTGTGTGTGTGTGTTTGAAGCAGTTCAGCCTTTCCCCTGACCGAGACTCTCCCTTTACACCGCATTAGCAATAGCTCCTGCCTGCCCATGCTTTGATGCTGAGTGCTGCGGGGCTCTGATCACAGTTTGGGGTTGTAATTACTCTCTGGAGGGGCCTCACCTGGCTCGAGACATGCCAGGAAAAGAAAAAGGGGGGGAAGGAGTGGGTAGAGTAGAGATAAAAAAAAGAAGAAAAAAAACAGAGTTGAGAAAAAAGCAGGGAAAATACAGGAGTAAACTCGTGAATTATTGCGGAAGAATCCGAGAAAGTGGAGACAGCAAGATTTTTATTTTTTTTTGCCTATTGAGATTTATCACCTCAGCAGCATATTGTTCTTCTAACTGAAGCATTCTTTTTACTGCACATTCACAAGATCATGGGCCAAAATAAAGGAGCCAATAAAGTACCTAAGGTTCTGGCTCATTTACTAACACTGGCTGAATCTCTACACCAACTTTTGGATTACTATTGGTACTTTGGTTTAATGGAGCGTTTGGTTAATACTAGTTCATACCAGCTAACTCGGACGTCTCGAAGAGATTTTGACTCGCCTACTACCTGCCTTAAGGATTTACACTTCCACTTATTTCAGTCTGATCCTGGATACTATGCTGTAATCATAAACACTGTCCTGTATTTCCAATCTGCATAAGCAGGCACAAGCTTCCTTCGTGACAGGTGATGCTGCAACCGATATCTTTATGAACTGCTATGCATGCACATTCAGTGGTGGGCTAATACACTCGGAGGGAAATGCGTTATCCACCCCTTGTATGCATGAGCTCAGAGACGCCATGATTGGTTGGTGACAACTTTGAGTGATGGGGAGGCGAGTGTACCATCCCCCCCTCCAAGAGAGCCCGAATAATTACTGCAGCTCCCATGGAGTCCCAGCTGTGTATGGCTGCGTGCATCAACCTGGATTCAAATTTGCGATCTCAAGGATAATATTCATGCACCTTGTCGATACGCCACACAGGAGCCCCACTGTCCTTTTCTTTCAACACCATTCATCTTAACTCTTCTAAACCTGCATACCGTTATTATTTTCCTTCCACAGCCCTTTCGAATGCTCAAATCTGACTGGTCAAAAGGTGTGCATTTTTTTCCCATTAAACAGCACAGTAGTTCCAACTGTAACTACTGTGCTGTTTAATGGGAAAAAAATGCACACCTGTTTTTGCGGAGGTATTGCACCATCAATCCTGACCACACCCATGTACAGATCTTCACTAAGCTTGGTGTGGACACTACCCAGAGATGATTTGATCAGGGTCAAAGGTGAAGGTCACAGCAAGGTCACCCTTCTTTGTAGACAGAGCACTTCTAACTCTGAAATGAGTTAGAAAACCTTTGGCTTTGAGTGACCTTGAACTGTGAAAATCAAGGTCACGGGATTGTAAGCGCCTAGTACTTCAAAACAATTGCTGATAGACATGCCGTTACTATGGAAAAGTAGTAATAAACCATATATGGGCTTTCAAATGAGACAGTTACCTTTGAACTTGAGTGACCTTGAATGGTCAAACCACAGATATAGTGTAAACCCTTGCAAACCTTCTGCCAATATAGTCACAGCCACATACTATAGAACACATCGTAAGACGAGCACATGGGTAACCATCCATATCAGGCCTATTTGCTACATTATTCATTTATCCATGCAACATGGTGGAGGTACTTTGCTCTCTATGAGTGCACCAGTAGTTGTCTCTGTAGTAACAACTCTTACACAGGAACTAAATCTAATAACATAATAAACAGACCTATAATAAAATGCTTTCCAAAGTAGTTAGAATACTTAAAATGGTTGATGTGGGGACGTTTTTTTCTGTTAGGAGACATTTATTTAACATTTATGGAAGGAGTCTCGGGTTTGTAAAATTTATCAGCTCAGGGAAGTCTTCAGAAGAGAGGGGTTTACATTCTCTGGTTTCTCAGTAAAACGACAAGCTAGGATTTTTATGAGAGAGAGAGAGACAGAGAGAGAGAGAGAGAGAGAGAGTGTGAGGTGGGGATAACTGTTTATCACAAGTACAATATAAGTGAGAACAGAAAATAACGTGTCTCTTTGATGTCGTACAACATAACTATAGACTGTTAAAATGGACGTTTTCTACATTATTAAATTAATTGCGTGCCGTGCCACATTACTCCCCTATTGGGCGTGCACTATTTTTGTATATCATGGTATATTGTATGTTATTCCTTTCATAAACCTGTGGTCCGGTGTCGCTCAAAACAGCACAGGGTCTCTTTTTGAGTCTCTCAAGGTTTCCTCATCATCTCCTGTCAGGTTTTCTCCTCTCGTCTCTTGTCTCGGATTTATTCAGCAAGGCTATAAATCCACGTTCTTAAATCCACACTTGATGAAAGTACTCTATAAGCACATTATATAAACACGAATCATACACAAATCCAACATGAGGCCAGTTCTCCACATGTTAAAAAGTGGAGACATGTGATCACCATCACTACATTTTACTGCCGATCTTAAAGTTGTACGAAAATACATGAATCATAACTCCGCCCCCGCTTCTCTAACCTTAATATCCTTAATAATTGGTTTGATTTATATAGTGATATCACTTCTTTATAAACCTCTAACACATCTCATTTTACCAAGTGTGATCAGTAAAGATCCATCCACCCACTCATCCATCCATGCAATTCATCCATTCGGCCATCCAATGCACCCATCCGATCCAATCCAACCTGTGAGCAGAGACACCGAGGCCTCCATCTCTTCATCTACCTCCTCCTGGTCTTCCGAGGGGATACTGAGACAGTCACAAGATAGCCAAAAGAGAAAACTAGATTTCCACCCATCCTACTTCCCACCCATCCATCCATTGTCCTATTCATCCATTCAATCCATCTAACCCATTCATCCAATCTCCAACCCATTTATCCACCCATCCATTTGTCCATCCATTGTTCCATCCATCCATTTGTGCATCCATCCACCCTTCCACCCATTCATCTGTCCATCCATCCATCCATCCAACCTCCCACCCATCCATATACTTACCTATTCACCTATCCATCCAATCCATCCATCCACCACCCATTCATCCAATCTCCAACCCATTTATCCACCCATTCATCTGTCCATCCATTGCTCCATCCATTTGTGCATCCATCCACCCTTCCACCCATTCATCTGTCCATCCATCCATCCATCCATCCATCCAATCTCCCACCCATCCATCCACTTACCTATTCATCCATCCATCCAATCCATCCACCCACCCACCCATTCATCCAATCTCCAACCCATTTATCCACCCATCCATCCATCCATCCATCCATCCATTGCTTCATCCATCGATTTGTCCATCCAATTCATCTGTTCATCCATCCATCCAATCCAACCCAGCTTCTGCTGCTTATCCAGGTCACAGAGGCAGCAGTGTGAACAGAAACGCCAAGGTAGCCGTCTGTTCATCCACCTCTTCCAGGTCTTGCTGGTGGAATACTGAGACATAGAGAGAACTAGATTTCCTCAGGATTTCAATCAGCATATTTCATTCCATTTTGGATGCACCATCATCATAACAAAAGCATTTGTGTTTGGTTTGTGCCGCATTCATTGCATAAAAATGAAGATGATGATGATGGTGATTATTATTAATGTTTTTCTTATTGTGGAGCAATTTAATATAAAATAAATAATAATATTAAAAAATGCTTTCAACATGCTGTGGTGTTGCAGCCATACAGCACATAAAGCCAATCAGCACCAAGAGCTGCTGCTGCTAGTCCCGCCCACTTTTATATCATTATCATTACTATTATATCATCACCAAAAAGCACACAGCTGGACCTGGATTGATGTCTACATAAGAATGCACAGGCGTCATTTGACTATAATGCACACACACACACACACACACACACACACACACACTACACAAACAACATGCAGCACTTTACATGAGGAGTAGCAGAAAAGGATTTTGCCAGACACACAGGCAGGAGATAATCTCTCAGGATAAAAGACGACACATATCCGTACTGATGGCCAACTATGAAATCAGAGAGGTGAAACATACTCGCCATGGAAATGCGAGGCAAATCACAAGCATTCTGGCAAAAAAATTTTTTTAAATACTCATGCGGATGAGTTGCAAAATTTGAAAGAGATTAGCAAAAGCAACTTCCTGGATGTAGCTCCCCAGAGAGTGCCCCCGTTGAGGTGCGATGCAGGCGACCTGATTTGAATAGTTTATTGTCGTGAAGAGCTTAAAAAAAGAAGAGACTGTTGTATGTTTGCATGAAAAACCCTATTCAGCCTCTTGCATGTTGTAAAAGATTTATGGTGAGTCTGTCTGAAGAACGCAGTCATAGTGCTGTGCTGGAAGAGGATGGGGGGGACACACACCAGTAAAACATCTGGGTGGGGAGGGGGTGGAGTGTCGTGGCTCTGTGAAGTAGCCTAAAATCTATTCATGTGGTGTCAGCTTTCAACAGCATGTTGACACATGCCTACTAACGTCTCCATGGAAACGGGCGCCCCAAGCGCAGTTATCAACGCAGTTGCGTGGCACGCAATTATCTAATTATCTCTCTACCCTGAATCAGCACATGAAATCACATGGCGAGGTTTTATCCTTCTTCCGCCACCCCCCACACCCACCTCTTTAACGAGGTCCTAAAACACCTCCACATTTGCATGTAGCACCTGTCTTTCCAGTTCTCACTCCGTCTCTCATCTTCATTCGCACTCTCCTTCGCTCCTGTCATATTTGCATTTTTTTTAGTCTCGTGCCTCTCGCGAAGTCTCGCTGCCATTTTGGTTTGGTTTGGTTTGGTTAATAGCGTGTCTGAGGAACCGGCGTCACAGTTGGCGTTTCTTATAAAATCCTGCTGGTTTACGTCTCTGCAATTAGTTTGGGTGCTTTTTTTTATAAGCCGTCTGTTTCACACACATGCACGGTTTTTATTTTCGGAGCAGTGTGAGGTCTGGTGGCTTGGCGGGTCTGGATTGAGGCCCTGGCAAACAAGCTAGCTGAAGGAGCCGTGATGAGAAACTTTCATTATTCACCTTTATACCACTGTTAAATTCTTAATTGTGATTGGTCGGAAAGGTGTTGATTAATTTTCTCATAGGGCCAAATCAGAGACTGAACATACTAGCATGTCTATAGCAATAGCGTACTAGTGGGAAATGAAACAGAGTTAAAGAGTTGCGGTATTGATCATACTTACAGAATAATTTGTGCGAATGTAATAAGTTTAAGCGATACAGACGCTTATTTTAACATAAAACCATTAAAAGCATAAAACCGATAATTTTATTTTGTGGCCAAAACGTTGGGCGGGGTTGACGTCACATTCTAGTGACTCTGAGGACGAGAACGCTGCCAGAGATGAGCGTGACGGTGAATCCAAAATGGCTTACACAGCTAATGTTTTACCGACTCGCCTTTCCTGTCGTCAGTTGGTTTAGGAACAAAAAAAATGCTTTCCGTGATTTCTGCGCTTGTTGTTTGTGCAGCTCAGCACTGGACGATAATGTGTTATGATGCACAGGGTCAGTGACGCAGCCCAGTCAATCCAACGTATTCGCGTCACTACCAGGCTGGAACAGCCAATCAGAAAGGCAACATGTTTCTGAGCATGCCTAGAGTCGTAACACTCGGACGCACTTTGAAACCGGGCATGGACTGATGTTGCCGGAAGGAACCGCTGATGATATACGTGATGGTTTAAAATAGCTAGTAACACCAATTCACCATGGGTACATTGGCATTAATATTGATTTTGTGTGAGGAGGTTTTTATTTAACATTTATCTGGAAGGAGTCTCCAGTGTCAGCGCTGTGTGTCAGTCAGTGAGAAAACTGTAAGTAAGATTTCCATTACAGCAAAGTCTGGACTGAGAGCATTACACTCTTCCTGTTTCCTGTTTCCCTGGGGTGGGGGGAGGGGAGGTTATTAATTCATTTGCTGAACTGATTAATCCTACTAGAGTCACGGGGAGCCTGGAGCCTATCTCCGCTGACTCTGGGTCAAAGGCGGGGCACACCCTGAACATCTTGCCAGTACACTGTAGGGCCAACTCAAACGCACAACCATTCACACTCACACTCACATCTAGGAACAATCTGGAAAAGGCAGTTAGCCTAATGTGCATGTCTTTGGACAGTGGGAGGAAACCAGAGTACCAGGAGGAAACCCACACAAGCACGGGGAGAACATGCAAATTTTACACAGAAACGCCCTTGCCGAGCCCGGGACTTGAACCCAGGACCTTGTTGCTGTGAGGCGGACGTGCTAACCACTACACCACCGTACCGCCTGTAACACACTTTAAAAATAAATAACACTGGGACGTCTGGACCCCATGCTGCTGCCCCCGCGAACTGACCCCGGATGAAGCAGAAGATGATGATGATGATGATAATGATTATAACAGGATAATGAACCAGAACCTTAAAGGGTTCATATTGATGTAAATCTTACTTTATTACATGATTATAACTACTACTGAATGAGGGAAAATGAAAACATGTAATTTTTTTTTACATGGTATGCAATTTTTTTCCTTTTTTTTTTGTCGAACTGTCAACACACAATGTCAGTGTAGAGATGCAGAGAGAAAGAGAAGGGGAGGAATATAGCGGGTATGTTAGACTTGGGCTGTCAGTTTTGCTGTGTTGCATTTTCTCCTGTAAACACGAAGGCGATTGTGCTGCTCTTCTTCCTCCGTTTCTCTGCCGCTCTGACATACTCCAGTAGTTTCTGCAAACGCTTCCCTGTCATATCAGATAACCAACACCAGATAAGGAGGGGGGTGGGGGGTGGATTACAGGGCTGAAGCCAAATAGTTGGGAATTATGCAAGGGGTGGATTAAAAAACCCACTTTATATAATCTATATAAAAATAAAACCATGTTCACTAAAGCCACACCTATTAAAAAACAAAAAATCTCATTCTTTACCTTAGATCGCACTGCATGGCTAGCACTCTAGAAAATTTATCTATCTCTAATAGTGCAGTTCAAATAACTCCCACCCCGCCCTGGAGACAGCATTGCACCTTTTGTGGTTCATTTTTACATAATTATATTTATTTCAGCTGATTACTCCAGAATATAACCTCACTATCACAAACAAACTAATAACAGTATGTGTAAAATTCATCAGAATATAATTAGGGATTAGAAAAGGATGATGATGTTATTTTGACCCATAAAAGTTGTTACGGTGTTGAATAGCTGTGCTGGGCGGGGCACACTTGTGCGTCACGAAGTGCTGGGCCCTAGGATTAGGACCCGCTCCACCATGCACAGCAGTATCTGCACATATTCTGATCTGCCTCCCAGCAAAGTGAGCATGGAAATTTCAGGCAACCAATCAGAGCAGACACCAAGAGCGGAAAGACCATAAATGGGAGGAGGAAGCCAAACCGGTCGCTTAGCACATACACTCAAAATCAGCGTTTCGGGGGGAGGTGGTGAGGACTGTGGAGTTTTTTGGATTAGGAATCACACATTGTTGCTCCACTGGTGTCCGAAATAAAAAAATAAAGGACTGAAAATCGGTATAGTGTTTGACCTTTAATAATGGCTGATTCTTCACCCCGGGAAGGGTGCGATCTGATTGGTTCTGATCTCAGGATATAGTTATTCCACAAAACTGAATTGTACATGTTCTGATATTTGTCAAAGCATGTAGCACCAAGTATGACAAGATGAGTACGATGAGTCTGAGTGAAATTACTGGTTTATTATATCAGTATCGTCAGGATTATGAGAAATAAATAATTTATTCATTCTTATTTTTTCTGAAGCGTTTAATCCTAATTAGGGTCGCGGGGAGGCTGGCACCCATCTCAGCCAACCCCAGGCGAGGGCAGAGTACACCCTGGACAGCTCGCCAGACCATTGCAAGGCAGAAACAACGCAGTGGCCTCCTCTTTACGAATGTCAGCAATGGATCCTTTACACGCCTCTTACCGCAGACAGTGAGAGACATGGCCGGCCTTTGATAACCCAGTTAGCAGCACTGGGGGACAGCAGTGACAACCTGGTGATAGTGGGGCCTGAACCCCCGACCTTCGGATCAGTAATCCAGCACCCTACCACCGGGTCACCACTGCCCCAAAATAAAATTTTTTACTGTTTAATTCAAATTTTTTAAATGATTCAAGACCATTCCTGTTTTGTGGACTAGGCATGTCATGTGCCTGGTTGGCTAAATAAATTTAAACAAATTGGCAAACTGACATCAACAATAATAAACAATAAACAAATAATTTAATAATTCTTGTAAATTAGAAAAATTCTT
>JAQMYF010000024.1:5285391-5297126 GCA_030014195.1 Neosilurus mollespiculum
GTGAGAGATTGAGTGAGAGAGATGTAGAGAGGGAGAGACAGAGAGAGGTAGAGAGAGAGAGAGACAGAGTAAGAAAGAGGTGGAGAGAGAGAGAGAGAGGTAGAAAAAGAGAGGTAGAGAGAGGGAGAGAGAGGGGGTAGAGAGAGATTGTGAGAAAGAGGTAGAGAGAATTAGAGGGAGCGAGAGAAGGAGCTGCTGAAGGAATAAGTGTTTATCGGATCGATAATGTAAGTGATAACAGGAACGAACTTGTCTCTCAGACATTCCACAACATTACATCTAACTTAAAACCATTAAAACCAGGAAGCATCATTCACTAATAAATTCAACATTACATAATATATAATAAATGCTTTCTGACCAATCAGATGCCAGAATTCGCCAGACTGTGGTATGTTTCCTTATCCTAAGCCTTTTCTAGAATACAAAATGGCCGTTTCCCCAACGATGTTTTTACTTTCTAGTCCCGCTCCCATTAATACACCAACATACCTAAATATACTGTCTAATGACTGTTGCCATGGTTACAGGAAGTGTTACGTCTCCTACTTCTTGTGCTTTTTTAAACATTTCCATACACTGTAATTTAAACCGAATATCAGTGCCATTATTATCTTTAAATGTTTTATTTCACTACATGTCAGAGAAGAAAGAGCATGGGCCAAGTTCAAACCGTTATTTTACACTTGTTGTCACGGTTACATTCCAAAAGGGGTTTCATCAGATCAGTAGCATTGATTTTTCTGTGACTTGTAAGAAATGTGAGAACATTTTAAAGAAAATGATGGACACTTTCCAGCCAGCCAGCAATGAGTGTTTACGGTGGTATGATTTCATGGTTTGAAAATGTAATGTAGTGCTGTATTTTAGATATTATAATGTATCACTGGGAACTTTTGGTTTAAAAAAAAAAAAAAAAAAGTCCAACATAACAGATAAAATCACAGTCATGGCAATGGTCGCGTAATATACACTACTTATTACCTAAGCGTGAGGTCGGTACAAGAAAAATTCTAGAGCGAGGCTTTAATGTATTCAAAGCGTCAAGGCTGAGGTCTGGAATTTCCTTGTAATGACCAAATTAACATTGTTAATACATTACTTTTTACATGCCACCTCAAAAAAAGCAAAAGTAAAAACAATGGGATCAAAAAAGTCGATGCTCACATCCGATAGCCGAAAAACCCGGCAGCACTGTTGATTGTGCCTCGGGTACTGGCGAAAAGCACTCACGTCACTGCACGTCTCCTTCACAGCGTTTTCACTCTTTTGGTCCATCATGAAATTTCGTAACTCTCCTCGCCATTTACAACACCAACAAAGTTGCTTTTTCCTTCTTCAGACTCTGGAATATAGTCTAGTGTGATGCTTTCTATCCAATGGAACAAAGGAGCGAGGAAAAAAAAAAGAAGAAGAGATCGACTTTAATTTAATTGAAGTTCGTGTCAACAAACAGTTGACCAGGCCATTTCAGGGCCAACACACACACACACACACACACACACACACACACACAACTATTCACACTTACAACTAGGGGCAATTTGGGATAAGCAGTTAGCCTAATGTGCCTGTCTTTGCACTGTGAGGAAACCAGAGTACCCGGAGGAAACCCATGCAAGCACTGGGAGAACATGCAAACTCCACACAAAAACACCCCGAGCCCGGAACTCAAACTGTCAGCCAGATGTGCTAACCACTATGCCACCATGGTTGCCATATAATAAAACATTTGGCACGGTAAGTCACTGGACTTCAACAGTCATGACAGAAAATGACTAGTTCATGATGTAGTATTTTGGGACGATGTTCGTCACATGACAGAAAATTTGAGATTGAGCTTCCTTCGCAGGATGGCAGGTCTCTCCCTCAGAGATCGGGTGAGAAGTTCTGTCATCCGGGAGGAACTCGGAGTAGTACCGCTGCTCCCCCACGTTGAGAGGAGCCAGTTGAGGTGGCTCGGGCATCTGATTAGAACGCCTCCCTGGTGTGGTGATTCGGGCATGTCCAACCGGGAAGAGACCCCGGGGCCAACCCAGAACACGCTGGAGGGACTACGTCTCTCGGCTGGCCTGGGAACGCCTTGGTGTCCCCCGGGAGAGCTGGAGGAAGTGGCTGGGGAGAGGGACGTCTGGACTTCACTGCTTAAGCTGCTGCCCCACGTCCCGACCCCGGATCAAGCGGAAGAACATGATAATGATGATGATGATGATGATGATGATGATGATTCACAAAAAATGACCTTAAGGAATAAATTGTCACCATTGTGTGAAATGGGATGGAACATGGTGGGAGAGTTTCAGAGTGATGGGCAGGAGCAGGAGCATGAAGGGCTTTAAAAATAATGAAAAGTAGATGGTAGCGAATTCAGGCAGAGACACGTGAGCAGTGACACTGGCACAGCAGGAGCTTAACATGAGCAGATGTGTTTCAGTACTGTGAGGAACTGAGATTTTAATGTGTTAAAGTTTGTTTAGAGGTTTAGCTGGTAGATCAATAAATTCAGCATTACGCTACTTTACTGGGAGCCTTTCGACTTACATATAAGCCATATATATCAGATACAACAAATGTAAGCCATCCATCACAGCCTGTCAAGAACGGACAAGAAAAGAGAGAGAGAGAAAGTTTCAAGGAGAATTTATATTTTCACAACCCTGACCTGTAGGTAACCCTTGGAGTAATATGTAAAGGACAGCTATGTTTGATATGGAACTATGTGGCTAGAAACAAGTGGAAATTAACAGGAGTTTGCTATCTAGCTGATGAACATAGCAGGCTATGGACACTGTAACATTTAGCTACACACTCAGTAGAGTGTAATTATATGCGTAATATAATTTTATACAGTACAATGTGACAATAAATCACAAATTTATGACATCATGGAAATAAAAAATAAACCATAACCATCAGGGTCCTAATTGCCCCTAGGACTGAGTGTGAATGGTTGTGCTCCATTTGCATAACCTCCTTGTTTTTCAGAGCTGCAAAGATGTTGTTTAATCAGCAATGGGCACAATAACATACACTGGTGGGTATGCACATGACATCATAGGTGAAAGTTACCCAGTCATGGTTACACCGAGTGGCAATATTTGTTTGTTTTATGTTGTTCCCGATTCCTTCACACATTCCGATTTGATTTGATTTTATACTGTATTAATCCCGAAAGGGAAATTATTGCCTTTGCATTTAACCCATCAAAAGTGAGCACACACACACACACACACACACACACGGAGCAGGTAGCTGCTACACATTGCAGCACCCGAAGAGCAGTTGGGGGTTAGGTGACTTGCTCAAGGGCACTTCAGCCATGAATGCAGAGGAAGTGAAGGCGTTGCTCACCCCCCCACCGCCGCACATTGTTCCTGCTGGTTTGGGAATCGAACCAGCGACCTTTAGGTCCCAAATGCGCTTCTGTAACCATTAGTCCATGGCTACCCCAATTGCCCATGGTTATTAAAAAGGCCTGTTTGTTGTTAACCTTTTTACATTTTTTAATTAAAGAAATAATTCAGTTATTCACACCCTGAACAGCTCGCCAGACCATTGTAGAACCAACATACACACACACACAACCATTTACTCTCACACTCACACTTTGGAACAGCCAGTTAGCCTAATGTGCATGTGTTTGGACTGTGGAAGGAAACCGGAGGAAATCCACGCAAACACGGGAAGAACATGAAAACTCCACACAGAAACACCCTCACTGAGCCCGGGACTCGAACCCAGGACCTTCTTGCTGTGAGACAGGCGTGCTAACCACTACACTACAGTGACGTCTACTAAGTCAATTTATTCAAAACAGAATAGAGAAATCTTCTCCATATAAGAACTGTGCCTCATAAGTTCTGTCAAATGTATACAAATCCAAGAGAAAAGGAATTGGTAAAGTAATGACTCAAGTAGTCTTCTACCAGATGGCTTGTTTACTTTTACTAGAGTATAGTAATAAAAATGCTACTGATAAATAGTTTTACTGTTACTCATGCAAGTTATTATGGCGGAGCAGCGATGGCCCGGTGGTAGGGTGCTGGCTTACTGATCCAAAGGTCCGGGGTTCAGCCCCCCCATCACTGAGTTGTCACTGCTGTCCCCTCAGTGCAGCTAACTGGGTTATCAAAGGCCGGCCATGTCTCTCACTGTCTGTGGTGAGAGGAATGTAAAAGAACCACTGCTGTCGTTCAAACAGTCTAGGTTGCTGTCAGCGTGTTTGTGCCCTGCGATGGCCTGGCGATCTGTCCAGGGTGTACCCTGCCCTCACCCAGAGTCGGCTGAGATGGGCGCCGGCCTCCCCGCGACCCTAATTAGGGTTAAGCGGTTCAGAAAATGAATGAATGACGGAGTACTTTTCCACAGTAACGAACATTAGTGTTTTGATCAAAAACACAAAAAGTCACAGTAAAACTACACATTAGTTCCTGTGACCTTTTGTGGTTGTTTTCAAAACCTTTTTCAGCTTATTAACACACACACACACACACACACACACACACACACACACACACACACACACTCACGGTACTGGCTCACTGAGCCATGAGGGACCCACACAGTCACCGAGTCTCCTCATAGAGTCACCTTTCTAATCGATGAACCTTAAAGGACAAATAAACGTGCCATGTCACAAGATCATGTCTTTATACACATACACACACAAACTCTCCCTACTGATGTGTTACAGGAAACGTGGGTAATATTTTGGTCATCACACATCCAAATCAGGGCATTTCAAAGGCAAGCCAAAAACCTTTGTTTCTTCTGTCAACTGCTGTATCAACATTCAAACATATGGGTCCAGTGGGGAGCTACGTTAAAAACGGTTGGGTCTATTGTTGCCCCACACACACACACACGCACACACAAACACACACACGCAGTGACTCAGGCAGATGCCAGGTAGCAGGATCAGAGATCAGAGAACTCTCCACATGGGGAGTTCAGCAGCGGGCTACAGCTCAAACCACACAGCCAAAATCTGCAACCAATTCCACTGAGTGGGTGCTGGTGCCTGTGTGTGTGTGTGTGTGTGTGTGTGTGTGTGTGTGTGTGTTAGCACTGTCAAAATGAATTTAACTGTTTATCAATGCAAAATTTGAAATGTATTTATTTATTTATTTATTTTTAGGTCTGAACGTATTTAACACCAGAGAGCTTCACACAAGCATGTTCACGATCCCATATTTCATGGATTTTCATTTATTTTCGTACAACGAAACGTATGCAAGAAGTATACTGCACTAAAATAGAGTCTAAGAAACGATATTATATCCCTCTGAAGTGAAAGTCAACAAGGGTGACATGGTGGTGTAGTGGTTGACCCCTCACAGTCCCGGGTTCGAGATCCGGGCTCGGGCGTTTCTGTGTGGAGTTTGCATGTTCTCCCCGTACGTGTGTGGGTTGGGTCCTAATTACCCCTAGGACTGAGTGTGAATGGTTGTGCGTGTGTGTGTGTGTGAGATGGCCCTGCGATGACCTCTGGCGAGCTGTTCAGGGTGTACAGGGCAAGATCTTAACCACAAATTTGCCTCTGTCCACCCAGTATAAATGGGTACCAGTAAAAATACTGGGAAGGTAACCTGCAGTGGACGAGCGTCCCATCCAGGAGTTGAACTACTGGTCGCTTCACGCTACAGAGACCGGGAGGCTCTAATGAGCCAGTAGGCTCGGGTGTAAAAGCCCAAAAGACTTATTCACTCCTACTTTATGAAGAACAACTGATGCAGCCACCTTAAGCTCCAGCTGTTCGGGCCTGTCTGTAACCCTGCCCCGAGGGCGGAGTCTCAAAATATCAAACACGGAGCAGACAGAAACAGAGCGCCACCCAAAAAATTATGTGCCCTACAGTGATATAAAGTGTTCAGTAACCGGTCTGACCAGATTCAGGCATGGCGTCTGACAGGCTGGCATCAGATTCGGAGACAGATCTGCTTGGATGATCCAGATGTGGTTGCCGTGGTCTATTTAATGCCTCCTGTACTGTACTGTACAATTATTTATTTATTATTCTTGAGATCTCATCGCTCTGTTTTTTTCATATTTCTTTTTCCTCGGCGCAGTTCCTGACAGCTGGAAGTTTAATTCTGTACCAAACAAGGTGCCGCTGAGTCTCGGAGGATTAACATGGCAGGGAAATAAAGAGAGGATGCCACCTCATAAAACAATGCAGGAGGGGTCAGAAATAAAAAGCACCAATATGAAGAGAGAAGTCATTGATCGATGTGGACCTCAGAGCCTCCTGTTTTGTCCAATCATTAAAACTAGATGATTCCTCTCTCACTTTTCCTTTTCTCTTTCATCACCTGCTGCGCTGGATCCCGCAGACGGACCAGCAGCTGGCCAGTTTAGAGGGCAAGCAGCGACGAGCTAGGAGGAGGAGGAGGAGGAGGAGAAGGAGGAGGAGGGCCGCTGGCTAGCGTTGCTTTTATCCCCCCAGCAGAATTAATCACCAAAGCCTTCAAGCTGCCAACCAGGAGAAGAGACAGTCAGCCAAGAGGGGTTCTGGCACCAACCCAGACCTTTTCTCCCTGCAGGGCATTTTCTCCCAGATCAAAGCCAGCCACCACCACTTTTCCTCCCTGCTTTTCTTAAACAGATCTTTTCTCTCTCTCTCTCTCTCTCTCTTGCACTCTCCTTCTGTGGAAGAAGAGATGAATGTGATTATTGAGAATCTAAGAAGAAAGCTGTAATACTGATTATGTAGAAATGGCTACAGCCTAATTCCATAATCAGAGATTTTTCAAGTGGAAGGGAAAAAAAAAAATGAAAGAAAAAAAAGCACAAGCACCAAAGTGCAACATCAGTCCATCCATCCCCAACACACATCCCCATGACAACCAGAGGCCAATGAGACGACCATTACAGATTGGGTCATAAGCGCTTCAAACGGCAACGGATAAATAATCCCAGCCAGAAGTGAAGGATGTGCCGTTATCCGGATCCAGTATGATACAATCCAGTTTCTGAGATTAGAATTCGTGGAAAACAAAAGCATGGAGCATCATTCTGTCCTTTCCACCAGTCATCATGACTCATGTGATCTCACTTGGGCTGCAACTGCAAACAAGCCTGATCCTATTCTCTCCTTCCTCCATACACGGCAAATAATAATCATTAAAATCTCTCTACCATTAGTAACAAAACACAATTATCATCATCATCATCATCATCATCATCCATGTGAACTCTGCATTTCTTAGTCTGACCAGAACGACGAACCTCTCTACATCATTAAAGATACATTTCAATCCTCGCAAACTAAACAGAGTGCTGATCTCATCCTCTTTCATATCCAGCACAGGACAGCATCAGGATTCCTCCCCTGCCTGCCTCCGTCCCCCTCGGGACCAGCACTGCTTTAATTTATTACCGACTGGCATGAGGCCAGGCAAACATGCAGATCTGGCATGTTGGCAGAGGGCTGCCACTCACCCCCTCAGCGCTCTCTGCCTGACACACACACACTCCTGACAGAGCGTTTTGTCAGGGGGATGAGGGTGAGGGATGTGTGTGTGTGTGTGTGTGTGTGTGTGTGTGTGTCAGTGGCGCAAGAAGCCAGCGTTGGGTTTCTGTGAGAACTCCGCCCAGCTCACGGCAGCCGGCGTTACAGCTACTTATAGCCGAGCCATAAATCAAGCTGTCAGTCTCGGTCATGCCCGGCCAGTTTCACTGCTCCACACACCTCCAGCACTAAACTTCCTGCCACAAAAAAAAACGTGACACAGCATGTCCTGAGTGGACGTCGCCAGAGAATAAAAAGAGGAGAGAACTTTTCTGGGCTTAAAAGGACAATGTATGATATAATGATGTATCTATTTGAGGAAGAGAATAAAGAGAACTTTCCGTCGTCCCTGCCAAGTCACGTTTGTTTTTTTGTTTTTTTTACCTTTTAATGTAGCATACTGCACGGTGGAGCTGTGGTTAGCACGTCCACCTGACAGCGAAAAGATCCTGGGTTCAGGGGGAATTCTGTGTGGAGTTTGCATGTTCTCCCCGTGTATGTGTGGGTTTCCTCTAGGTACTCTGGTTTCCTCCTTTAGTCCAAAAACATGCACAGTAGGCTAATTGGCTGTTCCAAATCGCCCCTAGGTGTGATTGTGAGTGTAAATGGTTGTATGAGTGTTGGCCCTGGGATGGCCTGGCGAGCTGTCCAGGGTGTACCCCGCCCTCGCCCAGAGTCAGATGAGATGGGCGCCAGCCTCCCCGCAACACTAATTAGGATTAAGCGTCTTTGAATATGAATAAATGATTACTGCTAATTCATTTGTAGCTTTTTTTACTTCACTTGTAAAGCACTTTGGTCCACCTTGATTTTTTTAAACATGCCATATAAATAAAGTTGACTTGACTAAGCACTTGGAGATACTACAATAACCAGCACTAATACTGCTGCATCCATGATTTATTTATTTATTTGTTTGTTTATTTAGCTTTAAGACAGCTTTCCTGGCTGAATCAATCCTGGTTAAAAAACAAAAAAACTAAATCACCGTCATGTTCAGGAAGCTCATAACTGCAGAAACGAGACTTGGTATCAAGGACAGTACACGATTCAAAAGCATGTTTTAGCAACAGAGCCCTAAGTGACTGTAAACACGCCTCTCTTGGGAGCCACACCAACAGCCAGCGTCACTCTTTTGTTACCTTCCCGATTCTTTTTTAAATCTTGTTTGGGTTTTCGTTCTTAGGCTTTCAGGCCTTTTGTCCATTTCTTTTTTTTATCCTGTGGTAGGTGTAGCAGGGGTGAACATTTTGCTGAAATCTGGCAACCCTATACACCAGTGAAAGCTTGGTGAGCAAGTTAAAATGAAATAAATTAATCATTTGTTGAACCACTTAATCCTACTAGGGTCACGAGGATGCTGGAGCCTATTTCAGACGAATCTGGGTGAAGGTGGGGTACACCCTGAACAGCTCGCCAGTCCACTGCAACACACACACACACAAAACAATTCACACTGAAACTCACACCTAGGGGCAATTTGGAACAGCCAATTAGCCTAATATCAATGTTTATCAATTTAGACCGTGGGAGGAAACCAAACTACCCGGAGGAAACCCATACAAGCACTGGAGGCCCATGTAAACTGCTGACCAGGCGAGTAACATGGCAGTAATGTGTTTCAGTTATTGCATGTCTAAAAAGGTGAGTGTTCTAATTAAATATAAATATATAAGAAATCTAAGGCACATATTCAGGGGATATGTATTTACTGAGAGCTTTACTGAGAGCACCTTGTGTGGAGACATCCCGGTCGTATCCAATCTGAATTCTACACAAAGTATTTTTGTACACTACAGCTCCAAGAAGCACTTAAATGAAATGACAGGGAATGATGAACACAGTGGATGATTGTGTGCCTTCTGCATCCACCTGTCCTCCACTCCACTGTATATGGACGGAACATTCATACGGGCATGCACACACTTATCCCTGCATGGCTAATACTACAGATACCACAGCCCCAGACAGATACCACAGCCCCGGACAGATACCACAGCTCCAGCGGAGACAGATATTGTTATGGTCTGGGATTGGACCTGAGATATTTGAGGACACCTGTCAGCACGGTGTCAGTCCGAGGACAAACCTGACATGAAAACAATTCCACGACGCGACGGAGCCTGGGGATGGCCGTGTATCTGGAGAGTAAGTGCACTGATTTGTGATTTATGCCGACATTGCACGAGACCAGACCGCACCCGGAACGCCTGAGTGCACTGGAGCACGAGCGGGAGAAGAACACTTAGGATTCCCATCATGCTTGTGGGTCAAGGGAGAGGAAGAGCTTTGTCATTGCGTCTCTACAGCTGGGGATTTAGACCAGCTGACGTACTCGGGGTGCGCCTATTTGGCGACTGTCTCCTCCAGGCTCGAACATTTGCATGTGTCTGTAGACCCTTGATACTGCTCTACTCCCAAAGAACACAAATGCGCTGCAGGAATGGGAACAATGAGTGCAGTTTGTCTCAAATACACGCACACACACTCTTTTGTGTTTTCCCAGATGCACCCTCTCTTTAGAAACGATTACACAAAAGCTGCTCTGAATGTAGCTTTTTTTAAATCGCCGCATCAATCATCGGTGCATGATTATATAACTCTAATGGTGTTAAATTAACTTTTACTGAGTTCTTTTAAGTCTAGTTGGTGCACTAATTAAGAGTTTCACAGTAATTTGCAGTCTCTGTCATTGTTGTTTATAAAAAAAAAAAAAAAAAAAAAAAAAAAAAAAGGGCTTAATATCCTGGGAATGAATATTTGAGTTTCATTTGGTGAATCTTAAAACTAAAAGAAAAAGAAAGCCCACACAAACACACGCAAAGCTGTGTTGCTAACAAATGTGGGCTAACGGGACGTTTTATTCTGGTTCAAAAATCATTTAGTCTTACATAGAGGACTTTACTGTTCACGATTTTATCCTGTTTGAGTTACCGTTAAGAGTCAAATGTAATTCGAGTCAAATGAACTCTTTTCTTAGCATTTTTCCAACAAATCAACCTTTTTGTCACTGCAGCCTCTCAGTATTCATTTAAAAACAACATAACCTATTTGCTAGACAGATAAACTGGCAATAGCCTAATGGTTAGAAAAGCGGCTTTGGGACCGAAAGGTCGCTGGATCGATTCCCGAACCAGCAGGAAAAAAGTGTGGCGGTGGAGGAAGTGAGCTGCACCTTCCCTTCCTCCACCTTCACGGCTGAAGTGCCCGTGAGCAAGGCACCTAACCCCCAACTGCTCTCCGGGCGCCCCAATGTGTATGTCAGCCCACTGCTCCGAGTGTGTGTGCTCACACTGGATGGGTTAAATGCAGAGGCAATAATTTCCCTTGTGGGATTAATACAGTATATCAAAATCAAAAAATCAAAAGCAAACTGTTAGCCAGCAGGTAACCATATTCATTCATTCATTTTCTAAGCAGCTTAATCCTAATTAGGCTCACGGGAAGGTTGGTGCCCACCACAGCCGACTCTGGGCGAGGGCAGGTTACACCCTGGACAGCTCGCCAGGCCATTGCAGGTCAACACACACAACCATTCACACTCACACTCACACCTAGGGGCGATTTGAAAAGCCAATTAGCCGACATGTGCATGTTTTTGGACTGTGGGAGGAAACCGAAGAATCAAATCATTGGAGGCCATGAATTTATCTTTACCGGACTTTTTTTTTTCCCACATTTGACACATGTGAGTCTGAGTCTTAAGCCACGTCCACACAGGAAACACCAAGCAAAAGTGACCCCGCAAAGTCAATGATTGCCAGCAAAATGAGTGACGAATCGCGAAATTGTCTCAAACAAAGCAAAGTGTAGCGGCTAACCATTAGGTCGCTACCTCGCTGCATGCCGCTGAACTTCTTGACGTGCTCTTGACGTCCTGTGTGTGTAGCACTTGTAGATACAAAAAAGTATGACCCAATGACTCTGCCACCCAATGGACAGGAGGGGTATTACAGCAAACAAAACAAAGTACGTCATCAAACAAATGACTCTTAGAACGGGTTGAATTAATCTTCTCCCATCAACATGAAAAAGGGGCTCATTATTGCCGTGGTCTTCAATAATAATAATTATGATGATAATAAGCTATATATGATGAAGACATTAGTTAAAATAATCTAAAATAATATAAGGGCAGTGGCGGCCTGATGGTGGGGTGCTGGATTACTGATCCCAAGGTCGGGGGTTCAAGCCCCACTATCAGCGGGTTGTCACTGCTGTCCCC
>JAQMYF010000024.1:5329837-5342112 GCA_030014195.1 Neosilurus mollespiculum
TGACAAACTAATAATAGTATCGTATCAGTAATAGTATCAGTTATAGTATCTTCATTAACACTCTACTGTACTTTACTTTTTTTACTGTATTTTATCTTATATATTATATATGTATATATTTTTTCAATTTATTTTTATCTATTTAATATTATTATTATTGAAAACTATTCTATTTAGTGCCTAGAAGATCAATACTGTTGTTATTAATGCTTAATTCTTTTATATTTTCACCATATATATTTATTCTTTTTTATTTTTATTTATATATATATATATATATATATTATTTTTTTAATTGGGTTTTTTATTTTATTTTATTTATTTATTTATTTATTTTATTTTAATTTATTCATTATTACTTTTTTCCCTCTCCCCTAATGTTCGAACAAATGACATTAACAATAACTCTTATTGTTAATGTCATTTACCAAAGTTTAAAATATGTTCATATATTTTTCTTGAAATGCTTTGGCAAAACTGTACATGTATACGATCCTGATAATAAAGCTTTTTAAACTGTAACTGTAAGAGAGAGAGTGTGAGGGAGAGAGAGAGAGAGAGAGAGAGAGGGATTAGTGAGGGACGGGTTGTAATGTGTATCGTTGCTAATCTGTTCTAATGTTAACGGCTGGCAGGTTTCTGGACTGTTGAAGTAAAATAATGAACAGTGGGGCTGTTATTTCTATAACCACGTGGTCCAAGTGGGTTTATTCGTTTAATATAACCAATAAACCAATAGACAGACAGATAGACAGACAGATAGACAGACTGACAGAAATGAATGTTATGGGAAGGGTTTTTTTAGGCTCTGGACAGATTTGGATTTAGGTTTAGGATAAACAGCGTACCTGCAGTGTCACTGTTTCACATCGAGTTATTAAATCTTACATAAACCTTACAGTGAGATGTACAAACCCCAACTCTACTGAACCCACGGCTGTGATGTCACAAGGCTGCGTAGAAACGGTACATTAAAGCAGGGACGTGATGAGAACTCTGAAAATGTTGATGGGATTCCTGCTGGAATATATATTTTCTGGCTTAAATAAATAAAATAATAAAGGAAAGGAAAGCTGTAATCTCTCTGTAACAGACATGAAATATCTCGCTATACCAGAAACACCCAACAGCAACAACAACGTGACGCAGGTAGTTATCCGGCTGTAAGTGTATTCGTGTAAGAGTCAGGTTTGAGAGTGTCTAAGCCCGAGACTATTAGCTAACTAGCATTTTCTGCCATAAAACCAAAAATAATCTGCTGAGAAAGTGGAAACTTAATGCAGGTGTGTTTTTCTACACAGAACGGAGCACAGACTCACCATCCCGTGTGTGTGTGTGTTGTTGTTTTTTTTTTAATCTGCCAACAAGGCTGAACTGCCTGCACATGCTCTCATATTAAAGTCATTGGAAGTTCATCAGTGTTTAATAAAACAAATCAGGAATAGGATATTTCCCATGCCAAACATGTGACCTCATCTTAAGATGGTTCTTTAATGAGTCTCTAATTTTTCCTCTTACATTCTCACACTCATTAAAGCCTCATGGGCTACTGGGAGGTTTCAGTTGCACACACACCGAGAGAGCGAGAGAGAGAGCGAGAGAGAGAGCTTTTGCCAGTTGAACGATGGATGTTTTTGAATTGAATGAAAAAGCATTTCAATCTGTGTTTATTGTTTTGTTTTTGGTACAGTGTGTGCGAGCGCGTGTGTGTGCGCCAGTAGGATTTTCCATCTCATCTGTCTCTACATACTAGACGTAACCGACACCAGCTCCAACATCCAGCATCCTGTCTCCTCATCTCGTCTCATTGAGGATTAAAACAGCAGGCATTAAAAGGATAGTACTTCTCTTACTGAAATCTGATTGGCTGAGAAGCTTCAGGGCTAACATGGCTTTTAAACAGTGGCTATATTCATTAAAAAACATGTGCTTTCCTGTCTTACAGCTCGAATCAAACACCGAATCAAACCAAACATCTGATTCATGGTGCTCTTTTTTCATCAGCCCGGACTTCCTGTTCCCGTTCCTGTTCCTGCAGGATTTGTTTTTCATTCATTCATTCATTTTCTAAGCTGCTTAATCCTAATCAGGGTCACGGGGAGGCTGGCGCCCATCTCAGCCGACTCCGGGCGAGGGCAGAGTACATAGTGGACAGCTCGCCAGGCCATCGCCAATTTGAAATCTGTGTACTGTTACACAAAGTATTTTTGTAGTCTACAGCTCCAAGAAGCACCTAAATGAATGAAATCATGTTTCTCTGTGACTAGGAATGATGAAGCCTCAGCTGACTCTGGGCGAGGGCGGGGTACACCGTGAACAGCTCGCCAGGCCATCACCGGGACGACACACACACACACACACACACACAACCATTCACACTCACGCCCAGGGATGATTTGGAACAGCCAGTTAGTGTAATGTGCATGTTTTTGGACTGTAGGAGGAAAGCAGAGTACCCGGAGGAAACCCACGCAAGCACGGGGAGAGCGTGCAAACTCCACACAGAAATGCCGCGAGCCTGGGAATCGAACCCGGGACCCTCTTGCTGTGAGGCGGATGTGCTAACCACCCGGATTTGTTTTTAGGAGCTTAAAATCGAGCGCACACTAAGACGGAAATCTTCGAACCGTCAGTTCCAGTGTCGCATTACTGTTTTCAGTTCATTTCCATTCGCAAAATGCGAAAACGATACTTTACCATCATGTAGACGCGTCGCTGAACATAAAACACGATGTCTTGCATGACAGGGAGAGACGTCTGTTCTCTACCCAGCAGTACAACATGACATGGTTTTTATGTTTGTTATTTTTGGCATAAATTCCTTCTATAAGGTAATTTGATTTGTATTTTAGTGTATGTGTGGTTTTATGTCGTATTTTCATTTATGTGATTTGTAGTTTTAGCAATTGAGTTGGTTAGAAGTATATATTTTTTATTAATTTGATTACTTTATAATCCTTTACACAATTTACGAAGCACCTATTCTGTACACTAGGTAAAGTGCTGCTGAAGTTTGCACGTCCGCGGGTTAGATTCCCAGGCTCGGGCGTTTCTGCTTGTTCTGCCCGTATTGCACGGGTTTCCTCCGGGAACTCCAAAATGTTCTATAGAACTTCTTTAGGACAGACTTTTTCCTATAGAAAAGATACGGAAAATAACGTTTCTATAGAAGTTATGTAGAAAAAGGTCTCATAGAAATCTTCTGTAGAAAATAGATGCTCGTCTTCGGTCGACGTGTCCGAAGGAATTTCTATAGAAAATGTTTTAATAGAGAAAACTGGATGTTTAGTTTCCTTCAGAAAAATATTTTATTTTGATTTATATAGAAATTATATAAAATTATAGAACCGGTGACAAAGGAAAGGATCTATCGGTTTATATATATATAAACATTTGTGTTTCTATTATAAAGACTCCGGTGTCCTCCCACAGTCCAAAGACGTGCTAGCACGGTGGCGTAGCGGTTGCCACATCAACCTCCCAGCAAGAAGGTCCTGGTTCGAGTCCTGGGCTGAAATGTTTCTGCGTGGAGTTTGCATGTCCTCCCCGTACATGGATTTCCTCTGGGTACTCCAGTTTCTTCCCACAGTCTAAAAACATCCACATTAGGCTAACTGGCTGTTGAAATTGCCCCGAGGTGTGAATGGTTGTGTGCGTGTTGGCCCTGCGATGGCCTGCCGAGCTCAGTTGGCTGCCTCAGCCTCGCCGCCAGCGTATTCGATAAAGCCATTCAGAAAATGAATGAATGATACTGGGGAATTATATATAAATAAATAAACAAACAAACAAACAAACAAACAAACAAACAAACAAATAAATAAGGTTAATTATTATTATTATCGTCACCTATGATCACCTACGATCGCCTCTGACATTTCTAGAAATAATAAATACGGTTACACCACACCAGGCCTGAATTCCTTAATCCGATTGGTCAGAAAGTGTGCAATAATTTTTTATAAGAGCGGCTCTGGCAGCAATGCAGCTACATATGACAGGTGTATATTAACACACTGGGTCTGAAATGTTTTTGTTTATATGTGTGTTAGAAATGTACACCTGGACTTGTAGAATTGATTCTTAAAAGAGTGACTTTTTATGAAAAAGTGTTTATTGAACATTTATAAAAGGAGTCTCATGTGTCAGCGCACACCAAGCCAGTGTTGAGAACCAGCGGCGATGGTAGGCTTCACGCTACGTCGACTCTTAGAAAAGGTTGCGTTTGGTACACGCGTACCATACAAAAAAAAAAGACAACCGCCAATCACCAACTAATACGTGCGCTCCATGTCTGCGAGAGAAGCGAGAGAGGAGACTCTCTGTATTCATCGTTCGATAGGAACAGGGCGAGATCTAATCCTGCTGTGATCTGTGAGAGTTTGTTTTCACGCCGTTCCTGCTCTCAGACGCTGTTGCATAACTACTTTTAATCAGTGATGAAGCTGATAAGACGTTGGCACTGGTACAGTTGCCCTGTCGCGAAACCTCGTCACGTCTGTCTCTCTTGTTGCGCTCTCATGTTCCAACCTGAACAGCCAATGGGAGTGATTTCTTTCACCGACGGACCCACCGCTGGAAATTAGCTTCCACCAGGCCCGACCTGTACTGATGTTCTGGACGCACCGAATAAAACTAGGACAACAGACACGCACCGACATCCCAATTTTGGCAGATGGGTGACTGTCGGATTGATGTGTCCGGGGATGATGCTTGTTCTGTCATGGGAAAGTCTCGAGGACAGTCGTGTTTACATGTTACTGATTTTCTCTGACACGTTGGGGTTTTATTAACTCCATAAAAATTTATTTGAATGTGATTTACAGCTGATATAATACAAGTGATAACAGGAACCAAATAATCTCATGGACATTCCATAATATTCACTCAATCACTTGCCGAACTGCTTAACCCGGTTAGGGTCAGAGAGGAGCCTAAATCAGCCAACACTGGTCAAAGGCGGGGCTCAACTTGAACAGCTCACCTGACCATCACACATACAACCATACACACTCACATCTACACCTAGGGTCAATTTGGAACTGCCAATTTGCCTAACGTGGACGTTTTTTGACTGGGGAAGGAAACCGGAGTACCCGGAGGAAACCCACGCAAGCACGGGGAGAACATGCAAACACCAGAGCCCGGGACTCAAACCCAGGACCTTCTTGCTGTGAGGTGGACATGCTAACCACTATGCCACCGTACTGCCCTTCCCTAACAGTAGTAACCATAAATGGATCTAAACTGTGATTGGCAGCAAACTAATCCTTCAAAGCCAATCACCTTCAAGGTGGTAATAATACCTCTGCGTTACATCCGGCTGTTTTCTTTCCTACATATCACACCTGGCGGTGTCTCCACAGACCCCTCCGTCAGACCCGTAACTAAAACAGCAAGGCAAGTCCGTAAGTGTAAAACCTCCACACTAGCGCACGGTAATTTTCACACTTTTACGAGTACTGTTTAATAGATTATTGCAATCTGTGCATGGTTAAAGAGGAGTCAGGGAACGAATATGCACATGCACACATTAACAGCTGGCCAGAGGAGGCATTTACAGCTGTGTTTACCCTGGGCCAAAGCCACAGAACACTGACAACGCACCAGAGATGAGAGACACACAGAACACGTATATAATTATCCTGGTGGATATTCTCATGCACACCTCAACCACTGAAGAATGCAGGACGGCGGACGTGCCAATTTTCTCTTTACGTCGAGTAAAGGAGCAGAAACAGACCTCTGAACTCAGCCCGCACAAGCCCTTTACAATCAGACCGGCTGGAGTTCCAGCTAATTTCTTTATTAGTGCTCATAAACTCTGCGAAATAAAGCCACGGCGTCATAAAATGGTTTCTGGAGGACTGGTCTGGAAGGTTAATGGTGCTAGCTTGCTAAAGAAGTTCTACCTGGAGCTCTTTTTGGAGAAGGAAACAACTGCTCCAGGGTTCGACTTCAATAAAACGTCATTACCTCCAGGAGCAATGTAACGTAGACAATGTTTCTTCACTGGTTCCTCTATACTGAAGGTTCATTCTTTTTGTGAAAGGTTCTAGTTTAAAGCTTTTACTGATATACCGTTCTGCAACATTTATGGTTTCAGCCACCTAAACGAGCCACCATCTTTATAAACAGAGTCGACGCTTCTGAAGAGGAATTCTCTATATAGACCCAAAGACCTTTTAAGGATCAACTTTATAAAGTGCACATTTCTGTTCCCTCAAGGTAAACTCACTTCTCCAAAGGTACAAGAGATGTACGTTTTAGGACATGCTAACATTCCCGGTGCAAGTCCAGGCCCACAAATTGCTCAGACCGGTGGAGAAGTTATATTTAATCAAAATATTCTGGGCACAGACTTTATCCACACATCATTACGGAGCCCCCTAAGGGTCACGGTGG
Organism: Neosilurus mollespiculum; assembly: GCA_030014195.1. Lineage (NCBI taxonomy): Eukaryota > Metazoa > Chordata > Actinopteri > Siluriformes > Plotosidae > Neosilurus > Neosilurus mollespiculum. The sequence continues at coordinate 5,336,240 of JAQMYF010000024.1, forward strand.
GGAAAATTTTTTTGCATTCCCTCGCAATAACAGTTCGGGTTATGGTTAGGCCTATTACAAGGGAACGCAAACATTTTGTGAGGGAATGCAAAAGTAGATCCAAAATTTTTTTTTCTAAAATAAATTCCCCACCTTGACCCACAGGGGGCTCCATACATTATAGAGGGGGACCTAATAAAACCTCCACCATTTGCACAAATTATTATTTGCACACATGAAACTTCATTCAGTTCAGGTTTTTATTCATCACGTTTAAAGATGATCCTCCAAACACACTCTTGGAGGTGATTTCTGAAGGCTGCCGTGGCTCGACGGTTCGTGTCGGGAGGGACAGCGGCGATCTCCTGCTGAATACCCACCTTAAGGGCTTCAAGAGTTGAGTTGCTGGGAGGGGTGGATGAGTATACGCTTGTGATTTAAAGCAAACTCACCACGCAATGAGATCGCACCAGCTTCGTCTAACTGAAACCACTCATCCACTTCTTCATCATCAAGGTGTTCAAGTTGGGGTTGGGCCACCAACAGACCTCAGCACCACCTCTCCTGCATCACCAAGATGCATGCGTGTAAATAATTCTTTAAAAAATAAAAAAAAAGTTTAAATTTCTTTCTTTAACCATTTAAATTATTAATTACCTTTAAAATGTGTCACTTTCAATCCACAATTATTTTCCAAACAATTTTATGTTGCTATCAGCCAACGCCATGTATATCCAGACTTAGTAGCTTGATCTTGTATTGCCAACTCCGTGTATACACGGCTGTAAGCCATCAGCCAGCTCAATGTTGCAACACTGTGGCATACAGCACTGGCTCTGCCAGCATCAGCCTGGCAATCAAAAAATTGGTCACACCTGTGACGGCTTGGCTGTACCTGGGTACGGAGTTTTCTTGTTTTGTTAGAGTAGGATCATTGAGGTTTTTTTTAAATTCATAATCCACTAATGAACTAATATCCTAATTGTAGTAGAGCCACCAATCGAACATGCGACTTCTCATATCCAGTGGGTGTGGTAATAATAAACGTCATAATACCCCACCTTCAATCAGAATCTTTCACTGTGGGCTCCCGAGCACTGCATCGACGAAGTGCGCGAATATCAACCTGGAGATCGAATCCAGGTTGATGCCACATTCCTCCTCGACCGTGAGTCCACGGGAGCTGATTGGCCGAGCTCTCACAGAAGGGAGGGATGGCATGCGCTCACTTCCCTGGCACTCACAGCGATCGCCAGCCGGAGTCTGTGAGCTCATTCCTACAAGGCGGATTGTGTTTTCAATCGGAGTGGGTAAGGTCTCCCCTAAATATGCATGCGCAGCGGTTCGTAAAGAGGCGGGTCGCAGCATCGCGCGGGCATGCTTACGCCCTTCCCTGGTTGGTGGTGGAAGGTAATACTTGAGGGGTGGGAATTAGATACGACTAAATTCTGAGACACGTGGAGGAAAAAGAGGAATATATCAGTGTGTAATACACCTTACGGCAATTCCATTAAATACAAAAAATTATCAGGGCGGAATATATCATACAGTAATTCTGTCAAAATAGATCAACATGATACTGAGATGCACACACAGGTGTGTGTGATTAAAAGGGGTGTGTGTGTGTGTGCGTGTGTGTGCTGATGGTTGTGAAAATGGAGGTAATTAAGGTAATTGCAGACGCCCACAGATGTGAACAAGAAAAAAGAAAAAGAAAAAAAAAAAAGTGTATGTTCCTTGACAGGACATGAACAGGACTTGCCTTAGCGATGCTAAACACTAGCATACCACAGACAGCAACATTCTCTAATTACTGAACACACAGACCATCACTCACACTCACGTTAAACGTCTTCACTGAGAAGTGGCCTGCACACGGATACGGCTGGGGATTAAAAGCCAGACTCTGACATGACGCTAGTGAATGAGGGATGAAGACATGCTGATTAACGCGTACATGAAACAGATGTTTTTCTGATGACGTCATTCGTTACAGCAGCAGCAACTGTAGGAGCCTCACTATTACAGCACTAACACGTCACCCATACATCTAATGTACACTTTTCTCAGATATCCCGAGCATCAGCAGCAGCTTCATAACCAACTAACTGCACAAATAGCTGAGTAGACATTACTGTTTGGTCAAGTGCAATATTACTGCCACCCTTCTATACAAGTGGGTTATAATCTTCTATATAATTTAGTGGCAGCCGTACCCTAACGGTTAGAGAAGCAGCTTTGTGACCGAAAGGTCGCTGGTTCGATTCCTGAACCAGCAGGAAAAATGTGTGGCGGTGGAGGGAGTGAGCTGCACCTTTCCTTCCTCCACCTTCATGGCTGAAGTGCCCTTGAGGAAGGCACCGAACCCCCAACCGCTCTCCGAGTGCCCCAATGTGTGGCAGCCGAGTGTGTGTGCTCACTGTTTATGTGTGGTAACAGTAGAGAGGGTAAATGTAGAGAAAATAATTCCCCTTGCGGGATAAATACAGTAAAGCAACATAAAATATATATAATATGAACATCACATCACATGCACTGAAACATATTTACATCGAACAAACTGTTTTGATTTTAACCACAAAATTTTCTTACGACAATTATTTTTTTTCTGGTTTGAAATATTATTGACACTCCCATAATATAGATTTAGTGAAACCTCCCCAGAGTGTCATTATACAAAGACACGCTGTAGAAATGATTAGTTTAGAGATACTTTATTATATACATTATACACTTTGTTATACATGTTAAATATGATTATATAATACATATATATATATATATATATATATATATATATATATATATATTATACGTTAAATGTTTTATACTTTGGTATATATGTTATACAGTTTGTTTTATACTCTGTCATATACATTAAATACTTTGTATATATGTTATATACTTTTTTATATAATCTGTTTTATACTTTGTTATACACTTTGCAAGGTATATTATATTCATTCTTAAAGATTGGCTTACAAAGTATGATAAATTATACAAGGTTCATTCAAACCATTTTAGCTGTATAAATGCTTGGGTCTGTGTATGTGGACCTTCTACTATATTCAGATCATAGATGTTTAATACCAGACACTAAGGTATGACTGCAAAACATGGATTTTATTTGTTATTTTTCACTTGTTGATTTGGATGCATAGTTTGGATAATTTTATTTTTTCTTTCTGGCCTAAATAACCAGGTCTTAAGTATTAAAATAAAAAACAAATAAATAAATTTATATATATATATATATATATATATAGATTCTGTTGTGCTCACAACTCTCATTTGAAATGAACAAAAACAAACCTTAACATCACTGACAACTCTGCTTGCTTTCTCAATTTATTTATTTATTAGAAAATGTGAACTTTTTTGAAGTTCATGTTTTGGTGGAGTCCTGGTGGGTCAAGAAAGGAATTACTGACCAGTCCATACGAGGAAATTTGGGACCGATCAACAGCTAATCGGATTATTTTTACTATCGTTGGCATATAAGCAGTAAGGACATTATTACAATTGTTTTTGTCTCTCAACCATTTCCATACAGATTTGGACCCATTTTTAGGGTTAGTATATTTTCAACAGATTTTAGATAAGTTTTAATCTCCTGACGGAGCCAGCCTGCTCTAAAATATCCTGTTTGTTGTTTTAAATCACTGTGTATAATACATTACATGCTGCAGTTACATTTGAAGATTTATTACATTCAATATAAATAATACAGAGTTGATCTTTCTGTGTAAACATATTTTGTCCTCAAGTATTTTTTTTGTCTGATATTCTTGGTTCAGTCTGTCACCCTTAACCTACAGCCATGTGTCTCACGTCTCATGTGCTGGAGTGTTCAGGCCCCAGGCTGCACCGTGTCTGTCAGTGTGCGAGACGACGAGGATTTTCTTCAGTGCTCCGTCTGTTGAGAGGCTTAGGTTTAACACTGGGCATGGCAGTGCCCTCATCCGTCACTCTATAGGGTTGTATAAAAGCCTACGAGCAGGAGCTTGATGGCTACAAAGCCTCTCTGATGTATGGGGGTGTGGAAAGGGGTGTCTGTGAATTGAGTTCATGTTTAGCAGTATAAAGAGAATCCCCAGCCTGTGTGTGGTGTGGGGGGTCTGGTTGAGGTTTTGTGCTTCATACATGGTTCACGGGGGATTGATCTTAGGCTCAATAATTAATCTTAAACAGCTGAACATGGGAACACACAGGGAGGACACGGATGCACTGGACTGTTTTAAACAGAGGGAATGTGTGGTGTGTGTGTGTGTTCACACGCGGTAGGGAGTTAGGTCAACTTGTGTGTTGTGCAGGTGTGCTGTTGACGGTTTAATCTTCCAGAATCAGCTTTGGGGAGGGTTTCCCAGAGCCGGGCCAGTGTCTGAAGCTCTTTATTTCTCCAGCGAGCTCAAACATTTTAATAAACGAATCAAAGTCTTAATCAGCTTTCCCACGCATCACATTCCACAGACTGGAGAGAAATGTCAGAGACAAACACAGAAAGGGAGGAGAAAAATAAATAAATATTGGATCAATAGCATGCTCATAGTCACTCCATATATCCATCCAGTTTTGTTTCCCCTTAAAGTGCTATAAATATCTCCATGAATGCAAATTCTATTACTTAGAACGCGAAACATTATATGCTCTTCAAATGTCTGAACTAGAAGCTGCTCATCATCATCATCATCACATCTCAGATCAGAACCCGACTCGATCAAACGGGACGGATTTCTAGACAGACACAAGTCGCTGGCTTTCAGCTGTCAGGTAGGAATGGAAAGCAGATCTGAAGGTCATTAGCAGCCCAGTCCTGCTGTCACACAGCAGATCGAGGGATTGGAGAGGAATGGGGGTGGTGGGGTGGTGAGAAGGGTGTCACGGGGTGGCTGGATGAGTGAGTGGAATGCTAAAATACTAAACGGCAGGAATCCTTTATAATCCTGTTTTGAACGCTGTCAGAAACTGTCTTGTGTACAGGTTTAGCAAAAAGTCCTGAGTGCTACGATTGCTACAGGGCAAAAAAATAAAAAGTCTCAGTGTGTTCACACACTCGCAGTCTACATTACACCCTGCAGACACACTTTTACAAAGAGACAGAGAGGGGACGAAGACAAGTTGAGGATCTCCTTCAAGAAAACCTGTCAATGCTAAGAGCTTCAACACACACACACACACACACACACACACACACACACACACACACACACACACACACACACACGATCCTGAGTACATACATGGGACAAAACCTACAGGAATAAAGACACACATCATAGATATGTTACAAATCAAATTCACTCATCGAATTCAGATTTGAATACGCAATTACATGCTTAACTGGCAAAGCTATTACTGAGCTAGAACGTGTGGAAATGTGAACCACAAATCCGACTTCACTTCTCTTCAGTGTTCGAATAAAGAATGTATCTAAACAGAGAGTTAAATATAGAGTACATCACAAACACATGGTTCTTCAGACACAGACGTTATGGAGAGAGACCCTGTCCTGACATAAAGTAATCACTCACCCAAAAACGGACAAGAGGATTTTACATTACAACATTATTTAAGATACATAACACTGTGAGCAGCAGTTTGGAAACATCTTCATATTGTATAATGCAGCCTGCTGGTGAGCGCAGTGCGGTATTTATCTGGTGAAGATAAAAGGCGTAATGCTAATGTCAAACTTTTAAAATATATACGAACCTTCTGCAGTTCAAGAGCTTGCGCACACACACACACTGTATGTTTGTATATATATTATATATATATATATAAATATATTGTATGTGGGAAAAAAATAACAGTACTACAAGTTCATCCCGACAAGCCTGTTTCGTGGTTGCCCACTCATCAGGGGATTTAAATATAATATATAAATCCCCTGA
>JAQMYF010000024.1:5343752-5360301 GCA_030014195.1 Neosilurus mollespiculum
TATATATATGGAAGGTTACAGGTCGATATGGTTGACCGGTTTCCTTATTCCTAACTTAACGAGCTATAAGTAGGTAAACAGCATTATGGGGTTTTTTTCCCACTCCAGAAATCATGCTGTCATTTAACTCGGATGCCTTCGATTAGAAATTAGTTCAAAATGCAGACCGTCTGACTCTTAAAGTGGGTTTCAAAGAAAAACAGAAGGGTTTGTTTTAACTTGTACCCTAAAAAGCATACATTTCTCCAGCACGAATACGAAACAGCCCACGATGCGCCTTCACTTTCTGGATTAATTATAAATAAACACAATCCGACACTGAGCCGAAAGTTTGTCGGTGGTTGCTATAAAAGTCCCTGCAGCCCGGCTGAATCAATTTGTAAAGACATTATTAAGAAGAGAAGGGTGTAAAAGTGTACAGAGGGAAAGTAGTGTCAAAGTTTGGGCTAAAAGTTGAACTGAAATTGAGAGCGCACAATGCGAGCCTCTCTGACCACACACACACACACACACACACACACACACACACAGAGGATTAAATGGTGTAGAGGACTTTCAGAAAGGACACTAACATGTTAGTTATCCTCTGAAGCGATCAGAACACTGGATAAGTGGATCTTACTTGATTTTCTGGAGGAACAGAAAGTGCGTCGTGGTTGTGCGCCGCTTTCCAAAACTTTCTCCAAACTCCAGAGATCTGCACACTGAGCTACAGGACTGAACTTTGGGTTTTTTTTTTTTTTTACACAGAGTACTGGGGGAAGCAGCAGTGATACTCCTGGAGGTGTAAATGTACCCTGTATGTGGAGATCCGGTACCCTGGGCGCGTTTCTGCTCTTTATTGCCTGGAGAGACGGTGCGGTCGGTGCGCCAGCAGGCAGGAGCTGGGTGTCTGTTGATCCTCAACTCCGGCTGTGATCGTCTCCTCTCCACGTCCTGATTCGCCACCAACACCAACAGCACCTCTACAAAGCAACAGGTGGAAACCAAACTCTGTGTTGTGGTGTAAACACGAGGAGCGGCGCGTTCCCGAGAAATCACAGTCGATCCAGTAGCCGCATACAGAAATCAGGGGCTAACAGTAACTCTACTAACCCTCAGGACTGAGCTCAAGTTCTTGTCCATCTACTTCAACAAACCACCATCACACCCTCCTTACACAGCCTGTTTAATCCCCAGGCTTTCAGAAGTTCCCTGGAGTTGACCAGCACCGCCGGAATGAATGCGCGTCCCCGCTTCCCAGCGTTAAGTGAACCGAGTTGGAGATTGAATGGATTTGGATTTGAGACTTTGTGAGGGCCTGCCCTCCTCTTCTCCTCTCTCTCTCTTTCTCTCCCTCTTTCCAGGCCGCGTCCCAAAGCGCACAGAACCGCATTACAGTCTGGATGAATACTCCACCCAGCCGGCTGGTGGTGCGCACTACTTTGCACAGTACAGTGTGCGGTTTGGGACGCGACCCAAAGTGAGAAGCATCCTGAGGGATTTGTGTTTAATTCAAACCTGCAGCCAGAAATGTTTCACGTGTGTCCCAAACTATTAGCATGTAAGTCAGAGACAGTGGAATGACAGTGTGGGGGACCCTTTTTGCGTATTTTTACATCTTATAGGCCTATTATACACATCTGTGTGTGTTATACTGATAGATTATACACACACACATTTTTCTGATGTGTTATTTTGACTGGTTTGGGATTGAAAAAGGGGAAAAAGTTTCCATCCAGCAGCCAGGGTTCCTTGGTTTGCTCTCCTTTGGGAGAATCCTTAACCCTTGTTTTTATAGTTTTGGTCTGTTATTGTTTTATTTCACTTAATTTTTTATTTCCCTGCTGTTTCGATTTAAATGATGTTATTGTAGAGCCCTTTGCCCACACTTCTTCTCATGTGATAGACGATAGTCTGTATAAATACAGCTGACTTGGAAACGTCTCCAAGTACAGATCAGCAATTGGTGCAAGGTGGGTAGCGGCCCCAGTTCCACCTTGAGTATGGTTTAACTCCCATGTGGACTTCCACATGCTTTCCCCGTGTTCTACAGTTCTCTTCCCACCTCAAAACACATGACGCTAGATGAACCCATTCATTTATTAATCCTCTTAATCATTATTAGGGTCACTGGGAGGCTGGCGCCCATCGCAGCCAACTCCGGACAGCTCGCCAGGCCATCGCAGGACCAACACTCACACAACCATTCACACTCACACTCACACCTCGGGGTGATTTCGGAGCCTATTGTGCATATTTTTGGACTGTGGGAGGAAACTGGAGTACCCGGAGGAGGTGTACCCTGAACAACTCACTAGACCATCGTGAGGCAACACACACACAACCATTCACACTCGTACCGAAGTACCCAGAGGAAACCTATAAGCACTGGGAGAACATGCGAACTCCACACAGAAACGCCCCGAGCCCGGGAATCGAACCCAGGCGTTCTTGCTGTGAGGCGGACGTGCTAACCACTGCGTCACCGTGCCACCACTAGGTGAACTGGTGGATCAAAATTGCACTTTAAAGTGTCAGTGTGTATCCGGTGTTTTGAGATTGGCTGGCATCTCATCCTTCATGTGCTCCTACCTCGTGTCCAGCGTTCCAACAGTAGGCAAGAGATAAGGGATAAAAAAAAAACTTAGTTTAGTCTATTAGAATAGAAATTAGAATAGTCATGATGATTCCAAGTAGAACCATTTTAGAAAGCTGCAACCCTTAATCATCCGGAGAACCCACAAGGAACCCCTCTTTTCCTGGGCATGTACATCTACATTTAATCCTAAAAGCTGTGACCAAATATTGAATAAATATTCCATTAGTTTTTCAAATGAAAGCTGCTTTATGAGAACGAGCCCTGGAGAAACATCCCTTTAATCACGTCACTGTAAGAATGAACAGTCATAAGTAAAGCAGGAGACGGTCAGCCTCAGGTTGTGTTGATACTCAATGTAATATTTTAACAAGTGTAGACAGACTGACAAGTCACACAGTCCATATCCACACACACACACACACACACACACCCACACACACACACACACACACACACACACACACTCACCTGTGAATCACACAAGTCTGTCTGATCCGTCCCACCCTTCTCATGCCTCACCTTGATAGATACACATAGAAAAGAACCCTTTGTAAAGGCCATGATGAAGTTTGTGAGATGTCATGTCAGGTCATTTTCTGAACCGCTTAATCCTAATTAGGGTCGCGGGGAGGCTGGCGCCCATCTCAGCCGACTCTGGGCGAGGGCAGAGTACACCCCGGACAGCTCGCCAGGCCATGATATTAAATAATATTTAAAAACTTGTTCTTTCCATGGCAGAGTATCTTACATGCCATACATCATCTTCATCATCGTCAACACATATTGCATTAGAAATACACTCAGAGTGCAGACCTCCACCAAGGTAGCACAATCTCATCTTCACATGGGTTATAGGCAGATGATGTAGAATTACAGTCCCCCCCTTGTGGCCTGTCCCACAATTATTTTGACCTCTGTATTTATTTTCTTGTGGTGCATTCTGGGTGATTTCCGCCTCCTTGCAATACCTCGCAATGTTAAAAATCCTTAAAGTGTACCCGTGGTGAATTAGTGTTACTAGCTTTTTAAAATGATCACAGATACCATCAACGGTTCCTTCCAGCAACATCAGTCCATGCCCGATTTCAAAGTGGGCTTGAGTGTTACGATTCTGGGCATGCTCGGAGACATGTTGGCTTTCTGATTGGCTGCTCCAGCCTGGAAGTGACGCGAACCCGTTGGATTAGCTGGGCTACGTCACTGACCCTGTGCACATTAATGTCCAGTGTTGAGCTGCACAAACATCAAGTGCAGAAATCATGGAAAACATTTCTTTTTGCTCCTAAACCGACTGACGACAGGAAAGCCGAGTCAGCAAAACGTTAGCTGCATAAGCCATTTTGGATTCGCCGTCACATTCGTCTCTGCCAGCATTCTCGTCATCAGAGTCACTAGAATGTGACGTCTCACTGTCTTCACAAGAGATATGAACACCGCCCAATGTGTTGAGATCACTTCCCGGGAAGAACGACTTCTAATCCCCACAGTTCAGACAGGTTTGTGCTTTTTATGGTCATTTATGTTAAAATAATACAATAAATCTGTAACGTATTACATATACACAAATTATTGTGTAAGGATCACCGATACTGGTACTCTATAAAAATTGTTCTGGATCCGGATAATGGCTAAAATTTAATCAGTTCTTCATTGACCCAAAACCCACGTGTAGTAAAAATTTCATGAAAAACTGGCCATTAGTTTTCGAGTTATCATCGTCACAGTCAGACAAACAGACATGAACAATCTCACAACCTTCACTCTTGGAGGAGATAATAATATGAAAGCAAAATAAATAAACATAAAATTGATTGTGTTCAAGCATTTTATCTATTTTATTTCTTAGAACAGAAGGAAATCCTTTTTTCATAATTTGTGCACTTTTTCTTTTCCTTGAAAATGATTTAAAAAATTTAGCTACTGTAAGGTAACATGTCTCAGCCCTTTACTCTTTCTTGATCTTGGGTTAATAATCTCTTCAATGTCTGGTCAAATATTCCTCAAATGCTGCTCACTGCTATAAAAAGGAAGAAACAGCTGCCAACGTAAACACCAATTATGACAAAATGTTCAGGAATCTGAGGTTACAGTCGGCAGAGGCTCATAGAAATCGGACATGTCACAGTTGTTTTGTCATCATAATCTTTAACTGTCCAGTTTCAGTGAACCTGTACCCAGTGCAGCTTCAAACCCTCATTTTTGGATGACAGGAGTGAAACCTGATGTGATCCTCTGCTGGTGTAGTCCATTCACCCCATGGTTTGCCATGTTGTTTGTTCTGAGATGCTTTTCTACTCACCATGGTTGCAAAGAGTGCTTATTTGAGTTACTCTAGAATTCATGCCAGCTCAAACCAGTTCTCCTCTGGCCCTCACTCAAAAATAACAAGGAGTTTCCATCTGTAGAAATACCGCACATTCAGTGTAAAGAGTCTCATACATGAAAATCTCAGGAGTTTCTGAAATACTTAAACCAACACATCTGGCACCAACATCCACGCCATGCCGCAGTCAAGGTACTCATTCAGTTACACGACTGCAGGATAAGATCTTCAAGGCTTTAGAGTACTCTTCAGTATTTGATCCAGGACACTTAAAATATATATTTTGTTTTTGAGTCCTCAGCCACAGAAAATTAGCTTTGTGATTCTTGGACAATGCAAAAAAAAAAAATAAAAAAAATAAAAATAAAAAAAAGGTTCTCTGAGGTTCTTTGGCTAGATATGGTTTCTACTGCTAAGGTCTAACATAGCTGGTGTACCCAGGACTACTGTTGCCATCCCGGCAGATATTGGAGGTAGTCTTTGAAATTTACATATGTGAGCTGCTCTGGCATAATACGGATTAAGCTGCAAGGTGGCGTTTTGAGTAAGAGCCAAAGTAAGTTGAAAATGGCGTACCTGGATGAAAATGCAATATCGCCAAAAATACATCCTTCAGAGCGTAATCTTCAACATGACCAAGTTGAAATATCCATAAACACAATCTATCCATGATAAAATAGTGGTATAAGAAAGGGTTCCGTGTCCACGTTGTTGTAAAACAGTAGAAATCTCCACTTATTTTACTGATTTTAATCCTCTTTTGTGGTTGCTCAGGGTATTTCCTTATTATCCAAATTCACTACCAGAATCCTCTCCCTACTTACAGAACCCCAGAATGATTCCCCCAATCATATAACACTAAACCAATGAGAAGAATCAAAACACACATGACTCGGTGTAACTAGAACTCATCTGGTGCTAGGAAGACGCTAGTACGATGGTGCTGATTGGTGGAGAGCCGGATTCATTTACAACAGTTTGGAAGTTAGAGTTTCAGATGCGGACGTTCAGAACCTGGTTCATTCATTCATTCATTTTCTGGAGCGCTTAATCCTAATTAGGGTCGCGGGGAGGCTGGCGCCCATCTCAGCCGACTCTAAACGAGGGCAGAGTGCACCCTGGACAGCTCGCCAGGCCATCGCAGGGCAGAAACACGCTGACGGCTATGCAGCCTACTCTTGATGAAAATCAGTAATGGGAAACTGGTTCTGTAACTGTAATTACTATTTTCTCAAAAGTAGCATTTCCTGATTAGCGACATACAGAGTGATGTAACTCAGTCCATCTTCATCTATAATGTTTTATACCTCATTCTGATTCAGATTGAAGATTAAATTCTCTTTCCAAATAAATCAATATCTCGGTATGTCACATTTCCAACTTAATCCGTATTATGCTGGAGCGGGTCACAAGTGAAGACAAGTCCCTCAAGCTTTTCGACAGAAGTGTCTGGAACACTTAGGGGATATGGCGGTGGAAACTGGAAGGCAAACAACCCGTCTCCTGCCTCCCGCCTCCCATCGTCTACCTTGAAGTAATTCCAGATACAGTGTGTGAGGCTTTAATCTCATCAAGGGGTTCCACTCGGAACCTTCAGTAACAGGAAGTCTGGTTGTACATACAACCTTTACGAGTTTTGTTTTAACAGACAGACTGTTTGTAGAGATTTCCCGTCATATTACATTAAGGTGTTATAATTTTCTGTCCGCAGCATTCGCTTCACCTCATTTCAGGATGACTTTAGTCAAGTTTGGTCTTTAAGGCGTTTATGTTCTGCACACGAAGGGAAAAGAGCAGGAAACGAATGTATTTCTAAGAAACTTTATTACAGGGGACAGCGAGATTATAAAGTGGCGTTGATGGTTTTCTGCCCAATTTAGAGACAGTATGAGTACAGATGGATTGAAACTTGTGTTTGGAAATTCGCAGGCATAAACTGGAAAGGGAGAAGGAAAAATACAAGCAGCTCACTGCCGACAGATTGATTTTTGTCATTATTATCTTTAAGAACTGTAAAAATATTTAGTGCTCCCCCACCTCAGGGGGATCCCCATACCCTCTTAATCACCCACTACCCCTCAGTTCGTTCTCTGCTCGGCCTGAGATGAATAAAATCCCTATTGTAAGCTTTACATCCATGGAAATGTTTCCTTTATGATACTCGGTGATGTGAGGGGAAGCTAAAAGAAACAGTGTTTTAGTGTTTAACATTATTTTAGGATCGTGTTTTTTTTCTCGTCGTCGTCGTTGTCGTCTTCTTCTTTGGTCTCCTCTCACCCCTCCTTTCTCTCAATCAGTGTGTGTTTCTGGCTGCCATGGCTGAAACCACATCATTTCCACGCCCACACACGGTCCTCCTTATCCTCTCTTGCGCTCTCCTAAAACCAGATGCAGAAATGAGCTGCTATATATACACGTACTTTAAACAGAGGGACCTCTACAGCACACTCCTGTTTGGGTACGAGGCTCCGTAGGGCCGCAGCAGGAACGCCAATCACTGCACGGTTAGTGCGGCTATCAAGGACCTGTTTAAAATAAACAAAAAAACAAACAAAAAAAAACCCTGCCACTGACTGTACTGCTCTTTCCCCCTCGCTCAGCCTGCGTGATTGTGTGCACAGAGAAGGACCGGGTTACACCTCAGAAAAGGGCGACACAAATCTACCAAAATAATACAATAATATTATAAGCGGATGGAACACAAAGATCATTTACATTCATCAGGACATCATAACGACTGAGTGTTTGGTGCCTCACTGAGGAAAAAATTTGTTTGTACCAACATGCAGATTTTTGGGAACTTTTAATTTATACAGTATGCAAATATGGAGCACGTGATGATATATTCATATAACCATATCACATAGACATGGAAATACTCTGGAAAAAAATCCCGATTTATATTAGCCACATATAGCCTGGTTAATTACTTTTAATCATTTAGATTCTGCAGGTGTTTTAAATTTTCTCTACCCGTAACTTTATGTTGTTGTAATGCATATTCTGCCAAAACCACAGATGGTGTAATGATTCCTGCTAAATTAATAACTGTCTCTGGAGGTTCTGTTGGTCACTGCTGTTACATATCTTGAGTGTTTTCTCAGCTTTTTAAGTTAAGGGGAATTATCCACATCATTTCATGCACTGGTTTATATTTCTTACAACCAGAGCCTGACAGTACAGCTAGCTTTATTAAATACTTTAGTATAGGGCTGATTTTAAGTCACAATTTCCCTCAAAACTAGAGAAAATATACAGTACGGCAATGTGTTTGTATTGCAATAAGATATTTAACAATTTCAGGAAATAACTTATAATAAATTAGCAAGTGAAGGTTGGACTACTGACGACAATTTGCTCAAAAACTCACACTTGTGGGGAAAAAAAATTATTAATTGTATATCATAATTTTTATTCATTCATTCATTTTCTAAGCAGCTTAATCCTAATTAAGGTCGTTGAGAGGCTGGCGCCCATCTCAGCCGACTCTGAGGGCGGGGTACACCCTGAACAGCTCACTAGGCCATCGCAGGGCCAACACACATACAACCATTCACACTCACTCTCACACCTAGGGGCGATTTGGAACCACCAATCAGCCTACTAAGGAAACTGGAGTATCCGGCGGAAACCCACGCAAGCACGGGGAGGACATGCAAACTCCACACAGATACGTCCCGAGCTCAATTTGCATAATATGCATGTCTCTGGACTGTTGGAGGAAACATGGGGAGAAAATGTAAACTGCACACCTAAACACCCGAGCCCAGGACTTGAACCCAGGACCTTCTGATGCGGACATATTACTTATTATTATTAATTATTATTGAAAAAAATATTACAGAATAAATTAATTTAATTGAGTGATTAAAAAGTCAACTCAGTATTTATTTATTTCTGTCAACAGAAGTCACCAGTTGAAAGGGCCTTGACAAGAACGAAGAAAACCCCACTCATAATATATAGTGTAGAATATGGGATGTAAACCAGGCTGTAGTTAATCAGCTCCAGTTCTCTAAACATGAACAAAGAGGGAATGTTTAAAAGAGGAAGACAGAAACGCGCATTCATTCTCCGCATCAAGTTCCAAACAGACGTCTCATCTGTTCGGTGTGTGCGGCGCCGGTCAAAATGGTAACTCAAGGATAATGATCATGACCTAATTCCTAATCATTAAGCATTCATAGATAAAGGTCATGTGACTCGCATTTCCACAAAGCATTTTCCACAGCCGGAATTGGGGCTGAAGAGTCCTGATGTGAGGATTTACTTCGACTGCCATACGTTTAAACGGATTCTTGAGTTTCATCAGCTCATGTGTCTTCCTGATAGGTGTAAAAGAAAAGGAATGAAAGTTTGAGGGTGTGGTATGAGACTACGCGGCTAAACCGTCCTGTTATTAAACAATATGAGATGGGCTTGCTGATAGGAAGGCAGAGGTAACTGAAGCTGCAATAACAAGCATGTTACACTTACACACCGTGTGTGTGTGTGTGTGTGTGTGTGAGAGAGAGAGAAAACCTGGAGGAACATGAAGGACATTTTAAAGCATCTTTAGAAGATCAGTCCTATCTTCATCTCATCCTGACTGAGGAATGTGTGGAGCGTCGACAGAATGAGTGAAAGACCTGCAGGAGAGAAACAAGCACAGAACACACCTCCACTAACACAAAACCCACCCACACACACACACACACACACACACACACACACACACAACAGATTCACATTCTGCTAAAAAAAAATAAGGGCTTGATAAGAGATCATCCATTCAACAATAGTAGACCCTGATGACTGTGGAACAGCACAAGTGTGTGTTGTGTGTTTGTTGATGTGTCGATATAGCAACGCCACACACACAAAAGAAAAGACACATAAGACGCACAGCGAGACAGCTGATAATGAAGTGTTTATATTTACCAAAAAAAAAAAAAAATAAATGAATACAATATGCCTAATTCTTGGTTCTCTCAGTTTTTTTTTGGGTGCACACATCTCCAGCACCTTCACGAACACTGAGGCGAAAGAAAGAAAGAAAGGCAAGAACATTAGGAAGCAAATGAAAACCAGGTCTGGGAGATGATTGTTTTTTAAAACATCTTTTCCTTTATTAAATGTATTAAATTAAGGTGGAAAGGGGGGGTAGGCACCCTCCAGGACTGCGTCAGTGTGCAGGAGAAAGTAAAAAACAAAACAAAACTATAACCGCAGTAACAGCAGGACTTGAAACACTCTCTGATGTGGTTACTCGGGTTACTGTTGAGATATTTAAGCGTCCACTGAATTAAATATTGCGGGATTGTATGAGTGGGTGAAAAAGGTGCAGAAATGCAGATATAATAATGAAACTGAAATGATTTGAGACTGGAGCCCTGTTCAGTGTACTTCACAATGTGTGGTCATTC
Organism: Neosilurus mollespiculum; assembly: GCA_030014195.1. Lineage (NCBI taxonomy): Eukaryota > Metazoa > Chordata > Actinopteri > Siluriformes > Plotosidae > Neosilurus > Neosilurus mollespiculum. Next base: position 5,354,062 of record JAQMYF010000024.1, read on the forward strand.
TGGTGCTTAGGAAAAAAAAAATATATATATATAAAAACTTGTGATCCAACTCACGGTTGAATGTCTTTGGTTTGACCTTCACGACTCCTTCGAGGATTCGAGCGTAAAGTGACGTAACGTGTTGGCTTCGGCTTTGGTAGACTTTTAACAGTAGGCTCACACGGACCTCGTGCCGTCCTCATCCTTCAGCAGGTGGGTAACAGGGTTCGGTTGTGTAAACTCATTGGTCGGACGCGATGCATGGAAAACACAACCGTGTGCGCCGAGTGTTTGGATGGATGACGCCGATAATAAATGAGCAAATACGTAAAGTATTTAATAGAGAGCTACTTAAAGGGTCGTAACGTCCGAGCGTCACTCTAAACCAAGGACAGGAAATAGAAAAAGCGTCTGGATCGTGTTTCACGCTTAAACAACGCTGACCTGCAATCCAGAGTCACAGTTTTAGTAGTTAAAGCGGCGTCAGGGGTCAGTGAGCACATGTGGAGCAGTCATGGAGGGAGGCTTTTCCAACCCTGAGCACACTTGCACATTAGTGACTGAAGAAAAAAAAAAAGCAACAACAAAAAAATCCCCAACACTTTAAACCTCACACATTTAAACAGACTGTGGGGGGAAAAAAAACAAACATAAGAAGAGTAGAGTACAGAGCGACGGTACATCATCAACCACACGCTAATGCGTGTTAACAGCTTTTATTTGACACTTATAAAGAATTCGAGAGACATTTAGATCTTGTATTTCTGTGTAAGATGTAGGACATTGGGGGCGTGGCCATTTTGTTCAGACGGATGTTTTCCCCTCCTCATAGACAACAATGTGTGGAATAAAAAAACAAACAAACCAAAAAACAACACCACAGAGTTCAACTCCATTCATCTCCCTTTATCAGATAATATATAAATATAGATATGTGTGTACATGTAGGGGGGTGGGGGGTTAAACGAGTGCAGGCAGAATTTCTCTGGCAGTGTTCTCATCGCTGAGTGAACAGACAAAAGCAACAGCGGATAAATCAGACTCTCAAAGACGAGTGCTGACCTTCACTCCTGCGCCGGTGTCACATATTAGGAAAGATTAAAAAAAATTATAATAAAATAAAAAAAATCAGCAGATGACTGAAGGCGTGCTTGTGTGTGTTTATTTCCAACCATCCTCCGCGATACTGTCAAGTCCCAGACAGAGTGAGCAGAGACCTGACTGCACACTCAACACTGATAGATAATGGAAACATTCCACAATGAAATGAGAATATGAAGGATTGAGTATTGCATTGCTTTAAAACACAACACTAGAGAACGTTCGAGTCTTCACCTCCCTTTCTATTTGCACTTGACATCAGGGAAGGGAAGAAAAGAAAAAAAAAAGAAAAGAAAAAACATCCAGAATGTAAAGCAATACCTTACGCATGATTATATGAGCAGATGTGCTTCTGACCTGTCAATCTTCCACATATGCGAAGGCACCGTAGCTTAAAGTGCGACGTGTTACTTATCAAGAAAACGCAAATATGAAGAATAACGCTATATGAAAGCCCATTTGCACCACTTACAAAAGGTGTCTCAAAAAAACAACGGAAAAAACCCCCCCAAAAACTGGGACTGTATCTCAGTGTTCTAGTTCTGTATCTCATAATTATGGGACATCATATTTATGACTTACTAATTCATAATAATGAGAAAGTTGTCTCAGAAATATGAAGTAATATCTAATTATGAGATGGTAAGTCATTATCATGAAAACCTGAGTCATGATTATGAGATAGAAAGTCTTTTCAATTATGAGACAATCCTAATTATGAGATACGTTCTCATTGATGATAGAAATCCATACGATCTCATAATTATGATATACATGAGATAGGATCTCAATTCTGATATGGGAAGGCATAAGATTATAATATAGAATCTTAATTATAAGACAGAAAGCTAAACAATCTCATAACTATGAGAGAAAATTCACAGTTACGAAATACAACCTTACTATCATGATTAGTAGATTAAAAGCAATCCAATCTCAAGTACAAGAAAGCGAAAGATTCTGAGATAGAGAGCCATACAATCTTGTAATTATGAGATACAGCCTCGATTATGAAATAGAAAGCTATACAATCTTGTAATTATGAGATACAGTCTCGATTATGAAATGGAAAGCCATACGATCTCATATTATGAGATACAGTGTTGAATATGAGATAGAAAGCCATACGATCTCATATTATGAGATACAGTGTTAAATATGAGATAGAAAGCCATACGATATGGCCAGAAACATGAGATAGGTCTCAATTCAGAAAAAGGCCACAAGCTTTCATTATGAGACAGAAGGCCGTACGACATCATAATCACGAGATCATCATGAAATGAGTGTAAATGATGAGAAACCTTCTCATTATCATAGCAGCAGAAATGGGCTTTCATAACTACACACGACAAAACCACCACGACGAGCAGTGATACAAATCAAGCGTGTGTGATGCGACACAAAACTACCAGTGACGTGGAGAATCGCATATACATATGACACGTGTGGGACCTCTCTTCTCCTTCACTTTTACTCTCTGATCTGTTTCTTGTTTTCGCACTGCATTCGGAATTGACTGGAGGCAGGCGGAGAGCACTGTTAGAGTGCGCCTCGTAAATCCTCGTCGTGTGTGTGTGAAAGTGGATGTGTGAGAGTGAGTATGTGCGAGAGGCCTGTGTTTAGTCTAAGCTTGGATGCTCTGCCACAGCTCTGATAACTGAGCCCCATATTTCAGAAACCTAATAGTATCAAGCCAAAACACTGAACTCGAATGGAGAGAGAGAGAGAGAGAGAGAGAGAGAGGCAAAGATTTGTCTGTGTGCTCTGTCGTATAAAGAAAGCCATCAGGATTAATTGCGGCAATAAAAAATGCAATAAAATCATTTGCGCTTGTGCCGTGCCGTCTCAGGGCGTGTCCTTGATATTGCCCACATAAAGTGAGGCACCATTACATAGCGAGTCATTAAACACTGGCACAAACAGGCTCTCGGTAACCTTTGAATCTTCTCATTTATACGAAAAATACAGTCCAACGCAAACGTTTGCATCCCCATTGATTGGGGTGGGGGGTAATTCCTATTGAGGGAAAAAAAAAAAGGTGAGCTGATCCTTCCAAACATACAGCAAAGCAGCTAAATATATATATATAGTTTGTCGTGGTGGAAAAATGCTGAAGGAAAACGTTTCGCTGACGTGATGAATGCAGGTTAAAGATGTGCTGCAGATGTTATCAATACACAGAAGAACTTTTAGAGAGGTCATGGGTTTGATCCCCATTAGACCCCAACCCTGTTCAAAATCTTAACCACAGTGCGCCTCAATCCACCCCGCAGTATTAACGGGTACCAGTAAAAATACTGGGAATGTGACCTGTAAAGGACTTGCGTCACATCCAGGAGTTGAACTCTTAGTCACGTAACGCTACAGAACCCAGGATAAGCTCTAAGCACTAAGGCCCTGATTTAAGGTGTGTGTGTGTGTGTGTGTGTGTGTAAAGACAGCACCTGCCTCCGGGGTGCAAGATGGATTATACACACTGACGGCTCACTTTTTTACGGGATTTTACACATTTGCTTTAATGAAAAGGCAGTTTGGTGCATTCCGAGATGAAAATAGAAAGCGCAATCTTATGTCAAGGCAAACTGATTCAATTAATAATTTCACTGCTATTTCAATTCAGAGTCACTTCAGGAACAGAGAGCGTGTGGGGCACATTAATACACCCCCCGAAGTAGGTATTACATCCATAAAGACCATTTAAAAAGAACATGACCCTTCTTAAGTAATAATATGAGTATAAATTAGGATCTCAAAGCTATCTGACCACATAATAATGAATTTAAGATTTGATCCATAAACGTACTTGAAGAGCCTGTTTTAATCCCCTGAAGAACAGAACACACCCACATTCTACACCCAGCGTTAGCTGTATTTGAGTATCCCTGTCACTCTTTGCGACAAGTGGATCCGATGGATCCCGATCCCCCGCCGACAACATGTACGCTAGTCTTAGAGAATTTCGACAAACTGCCCTTAATATGACCTTGAAAAAAATAGGTCAAGGTCACAGTCCTCAGAACTCATGCAAGAGGGTGTTGAGGTGACTTATGTTTGAAATATGATGATTGGCGATCGTGCGATGAAGGTGTGTGATGGACGAATGACTGGACAGACATGCAGCATTACTGTACACCCCTCTTAACACTCAGTGCTGGTGGGAGATAAATGTCGTACACAAGCAGCCAGGCCCCCCCCCCCCCTAGTTTTTTCTACCCAGATTCCCACCTGTCAAGTGTTGCCTCCCTATTACATACGACCACCAGTGACCAGGGAGGGGCAGGGAGGGGCGTAAGCATGCCCCCTCCATGACATGCGATGCTGCCACCCGCACCTTTACAAACTGCTGCGCATAGGAAAACGCTATCTGCCCCTTTTTTTACAAATTAAATAAGACAACCATGGATTGGCTGGTGAACACTGAGTGACAGGGGAGCGTATACTATCCTTTTCTCCTGCGAGAGCACGGCCAATTAACTCCCATGGACTCCCAGGTGGCTGCGGCGTCAACCTGGATTCGAACTTGCGATCTTCAGACAGTCACGTACGGGAGCCCGGGGTAGTTCTTTAACCTCATGCAATCAACATACACTTTTCTATCCCATATAAATGACTGTGCGCTGTTAGGGATTTTATTCATTTTTATATAGTGTATTAATCCCACCAGGGAAATTTTATTCCGAGTTTAACCCATCCCAATTGAGGACGCACGCTCACACACACTCGGAGCAGTGGGCAGCCACATTGCAGTGCCTGGAGAGCAGTTGAGGGTTAGGTACCTTGCTCAAGGGCACTTCAGCTGTGAAAAGGTGAAGGGGCAGGTGCTGCTCACCCCCCCTACCACCACACATTTTTCCTACTGGTTTGGGAATCGAACCAGTGACCTCTCTGTCCCAATCCCGCTTCTCTAACCATTAGGTCTCTATACCAATCAGGGCCTTGGTGTCTTTAAAATACAAATTAATTTCCTTGATCAACATTTTTAATCTAAGGGCACACGCAACGTTTTTGCACTCGACTGGAACGCGGCTCACGGAAGAAAGCATTTTTCACCAGAGAAGAAATCTGTGCTATAAATTCTTCATGACTCAAGATGGAAGTCTATGACTGAATAAAACAAACGTGATGAGTTTACCCTCTCTCTCTCTTATCTATCGCTCTGTGTGTGTGTGTGTGTGTGTGTGCAGGTTTGGTGGCATGACTCTGTGTGTTAATAACAAAGATAAAGCGTTGCCGAGATCACAGACGTGGCAATATTCCACAACGCTTATCAGTGCACAGAAATGCAGGGCTGCACGGGCAGGGAGAAGAGGAGCAGAGTGCGGGATACGCCTAGTGTCATCCACATCCTCGGAAGGATCGACTCTGGACTTTAAAGTGAATCCAAGTAATTGATGAGGCAATATTTATGATGAGTTGACCCTGCTTTCATGGACACCCTTGGACTGGAGATAGAGGCTCATATAATCATAAATGGTGAGCGGATTCACCTTGCGCATGTGGGGACAAGGGGCTAGAGAGCGGGACGGAAAAAGATAAAGGACATCAGAATAACGCGTCGCTGGGAAAAGAGACAGAAAAAAAAATATCCTATTCTTAAAAGTAACAGTCGTTCTGGTGAAACTCTCAGTCAGGCCACGATTTAAACAATTTAGAATTCATAGTACACTTCCTGTCCTGATCTGAGATTTCCTATAGACTATATATCATGTACATTTATTTTATATACACGTCTTTGTGATTAAAACAGCTTCTGGGAATGAATAATAATAATCATCCTGCTATAAATGGTACGTTTTCTTACTTCTGTACATGACTTGGATGAGCAAACAGTAGTGGCAATAAACCCCTGGAAATTAAACGCTTCTCTCTTGTGCTCCCAGACAATTTTGTCAACGTGTTAAACGTAACTCTTCAGGGAATTCTGGGTAGTAACAGGGTTAAGGATTGACCTACAGTGCGGTATGATGGGATTTGATTCAGCAGAGAGCAAATATGTCTGGAACAAACTGATCTGACTCATTAAATATAAGTAATGAATTAAAAAAAACAACAACAGATTTTATATATATATATATATATATATATATATATATATATATATATATGTGTGTGTGTGTGTGTGTTTTTGGGGATTCGGTGTCTGGAGACCATCAGAGA
>JAQMYF010000024.1:5363897-5374805 GCA_030014195.1 Neosilurus mollespiculum
TCTCTCTCTCTCTCTCTCTCACACACACACACACACACACACACACACACACACACACACACACACACACGCACACAGGTGTGAGAGAGGCCTATTAACCATCAGCATACTAACACAAAGTAACAGAATAATACTAATATCAATGCTATTATTATTATTTTTGTTATTAATTATTTAATCTATATGCTGAATATAAAAATAATAAAACTGTAAAACATAAAATATGTACAAAATGTATAAAATATGTAAAAATTCTAAAATATTTCTAAAACAGGAGAAATAGCTGATAGAGTTTATCATCATTGTGTGATTTGAATAGTTACTCTCAGCTAACATTCTCTTGAATTTACCCTTATTTACCTACTGTTTGTGTTCTTCAAGTCTACAGGTTCTGGTCTCGGGGATTCCAATAATTGTGAGGCTCCAGTCCTGAACACGCTGGAGCTCGAGTGTAAATAAAGTAGAAAGGGGGGGAAAAAGCTGTATGGTACAAATCTAAAAACAATATTTGTGCTAGAAATTCACCAAAATTCTAGCTAGGCAAACTAGTTGTTTAGTAGGAAAGGAAAGTTCGCAATTTCTAAAAATAAACAAATAAATAAATAAAATTTGGAAAAACATCTTTTTTATTTTTCATGAGTCAACCGGACCTTTTCTTTTAGTGCCAAGCTGGTCCTTTCATCGCCCTCTAAAGGTAGCTGTTGCAACTCTATCATGTACATCTGCGCATGCGTACTGTGGAAGTGTCGCCGCGCTTAGCCACTGTTTCGAATCCAGCGATCTTCAAACATCAGGTACGTGAGACTGAAGTGATACTACTAACATGTGTGGCAGCAGCATCAAAAGCTACCTGGGGGTCCAGTCACTTTTACTCCCTACTTCAGGGGCGAGGTGAAAGAGGAGGTGTATTGAAAGAATTTTTTGGGCAACCTCCTTTTTGAATGTCATGGAAAACATAAATAAGAGCTAAAAAAATTTTTTTTGCTAAGATATTAAGAGTTTCCACAGTTAGGTGTTATTTCAAACAGATAAGCTGTAATTTTAAAAGATTTTATATTTATATATTATAAATAGTTGATATATATTTACTGTATATTATTTAAAGCTAAATATTATATTGAAGTTATATTTCAGTATTTCCAATAACTTTTTAAAATAAATTTACTTAATGATCCATTGACACTTTTTAAGCATAAGAAACAAAAACATAATAATAATAATAATTATTATTGTTGGTGTTGCTGTTTTGTTGTTTATTATTATTATTATTATTATTTTATAACACAGAAATTTCTCCCCCAGTTTTGAGTCCACCATGTCCTAACTTTCACTTGCAGTTCTGGCTTCAGTGAAGAATTTTACTTCAGTATATCACTCATTACTCACACGATACCCAGCAGGACCTTTAGGATATTCACCCCACATTTTCCCCAAAGATACCTGGGCCTCTGTGCACAGGCAAAGATCTGATGTGCTACAAAACCTTTAAATTGCCTTTCAGATCTAAATGCAGACCAACCATCTGAAAGCCAAAAACTCTCCACCCACAGAAAGCAGAGTATTTTGTGAAAAACCCACAAAGCTGTTTTCTTTGGCTCGCCCAAATTTAAAAAGGTTGATGATAAAGACATCTGTAACAATAACGAGAGCGCATATTCATACATCATAAAACGCACTTCCCCTTTATGCATTTTCTTATGTGTGCCTGGATTGAATGACCGATTCATAATTAATAAAACAAAGCATGCTTTTGGTGGTTTAGATGGCGCAAAGCAATGCTACCTGTCAGGCCATTGTTTGTACAACTGCAGGGCAAACACGCCTGGCCAGCAGTGAGAATGACAAGCATCCAACCCTGATACACAGAGCTCGCGCTAATGCTACGCTCCGCTTGCTCAGGCTCCGGGGGTGGGGGGGCAAGTCCATGACGGATATGCCCGGGAAAGACTTTCCATATCTGGGCCTCTGCGCCAAGACAAAATGGGGAAAAGATTAAATCCTTAAGAATAAAACTAGGCCAAGACTGGAAAGGGGCAATCAGGATCTAAGTGGACCTGCACGAGTTTATATAAGGATACAAACTTCGAAAAACGGCCAAAACTCCATGCTTAGTGTCAAATTTCCAACTCTCATGTCCATCCTCGATACATCAAACGACAGCGAGACCGAAAGCACAGCGTAAGTATAGACTCTGACATACTTTTAAAGCTTCAAGCTTCAGGTCTATGGAAATGGTCGCTAGCCCGTATTCAGACTTCAGGCCTCACTAACCCTTGGGAACATGGGACACGTGGGAAAATAAAAGACATAGAAGAGAGCAGCAGGTACAGTGGAGAAAGTAAGCATGATGTTATGTGAGGAGGATTAATGAGGCTCATCGAGGGGAGGGGGGGGGGTGCGCGCGAGATATATGGTGCTCAATGTGAGGGATGCAGTCATGCTGTCTGTCTAAGCTCCATTAAGAACACAGAGCAGGGAACTGGAGGAGGTTTGGGGCTCAGAGCTACCTTAAAAATTTGAGGGGGGTTGGGGGGTGGATATCCCACTGGTTGAGCTAGAAGGCACACAGCGGTAGTCATTAATTGTGAAAGAGTGGAGGTTTTCCCCCCACCTAAAAGCCACCTGATTCACTCACCTGTTTCCTAGCTGATAAATCACCAACATTCTGAGTACTGAGTGGAACTGCTGACCCTTGGTGGACTTTAGCCTATTTAAAATTGGGCTGGGGCATGTCCCGAACATGCTAAAGGAGCTGACAGTGCTCCTGAAAAACAACTTCCATACATGTCTTTCATAGGAGCATAACATCACCTCTTGCTGGGTCTTATCCACACGTCATTACCCTGGACATTACTGCCAGTCCATCACGGGGCCAACACACCTGCAACTATTCACACTCACTCCTACGAGCAATATGGAACAGCCAAATAGAGTAATGTGCATGTTTTTGTACTGTGGGAGGAAACTGGAGTACCCAGAGGAAACCCACGCAAGCATTGGGAGAACATGAAAGACTCCACAGAGAAACACCCTCGCCGAGCCCAGGACGTTATTTATTTATTTATTTTTTGGATTTCCCCCATTTTCCTCCCTAATTTAGTCGTATCCAATTCCCACCCATCAAGTATTGCCCTCCCTATCACACAACCACCACCAACCAGGTTGGGGTGTAAGCATGCACACGCCCGATCCGTGACATGTGATGCTACCACCCGCCTCTTTTCGAACTGCTGCGCATGCGTATCTGGAAGCAGCCTAACACACTCGGAGGGAAAGCGCCATCCGTCCCCTCATACGAATGAGTTCAGAGACGCGCATGATTGGCTGGTGATCGCTGTCAGTGACAGGGAAGTGAGCGTATGCCATCCCTCCCTCCCTCCCGTGAGAGCTCGGCCAATTAGCTCCCATGGACTCCCGGCCGTGGCATCAATATGGATTCGAACTTAAGATCTCCGGGTTGATAGTCGTGCACCTTGACGATGCGCCACTCAGGAGCCCTCACTGGATGTTATTGCTGTGAGGCGGAAATGATGTCCACTAGACTGCCGTTCCACCCTTTAAAGTTATACTTTATGTAAACCGTAAAACTGTGAAAGTTAAAATGAAGTTATGAATCTGTGTTAAAATAATAATCTGAAAGATTTCTGAAATTAGAACTAGGACTACAAAATCCTAAGCAGGGTAAAACTGTAATCGGATGCATTTATACTGCATGTTCATTCTGCCGACTCGGACAGCAGTCCAAGACAGTCTGTACATCATGTTGTGATTTATTTTACATTCCTGGTGCATTCTGAAACAGGTTTCCCAGGCTTGGTGTACATGTGTTGAATAAAGTCAACACTGTTACAATAATACACAGTTAATTTTTTATGAATGGTTGAAGACTCAGTAAATGAATCATCCCTTTGTTTAGTGGAAAAATGGGTTTTATATTCAGAGTTGTTTTAATCATTAGCTTTTTCCTCAAATGCATTACTTCATCCTGATTTTAACTGTTATGTTACTTGGGTTTCGTTCTTATCCCGACATCCTCAGGTGTTCTTTTTATATTTCCCGACAGAAAAGCCCGTCACAATGTTGGTCTGCATCGCTTAAAAATATGAACTTGCTACGGTTACTGAGAATGAAAACCCTAACGTAAATCGGCTGATTCTCAATTAGTGTCCTTGTCAGTAATTTGGTTCTGGCGGACTTGTGAAACGCCATCAGTTATACCTCAAGTACTGTTCTAGTTCTAGCCGAGTACAGTCCGAATACCCAGAGGTGTTCTTGCTTCTCCTATTTTACAGAGGATGCATCAAGTTGTGACTTCTGTGGACTTAGGACCACCGCGTATCCCAGAAGGTATTTCATAACAACCAGCGTAACTGTGTAATTTATGTCCAATTTAATTTTTCACTGATGGTACCGGTATTGGTGATACTTACAGCATAATTAGTGTGTATGTAATACTTTAAAGCAAAACAGACGCTTATTTTAACATAAATTACTATAAAAAGCACAGAACTGGTCATTTTATCCCGTGGATTACTAGCGTGGGAAGTGACGTCAACACACTGGAGACAGTGAGGCGTCACATTCTAGTGACTCTGAGGATGAGAATGCTGCCAGAGATACAAAATGGTTTACACAGCTAACATTTTGCCGACTCGGCTTTCCCGTCGTCAGCTGGTTTAGGAACAGAAATAAATGCTTTCTGTGATTTCTGCGCCTGTTGTTTGTGCAGCCCAGCACTGGACGATAATGTGTTATGGTGCATGAAGTCAGTGGCGTGGCCCAGCCAATCCAACCAGTTCGCGTCACTACCAGGCTGGAACAACCAATCAGAAAGGCAACATGTCTCTGAGCACGCCCAGAGTCTTAACACTCGCATGTACTTTTAAAATCGGGCATGGACTGATGTTGCTGGAAGGAACCGCTGATGTTATATGTGATCGTTTTTAAATAGCTAGTAACACTAATCCACCAAATGCTCCCTTTACTTCATTTTAGTTTCGTTTCATGTCTGCTGTCAAAAATAATCTCCAGCAACTTTTCCCTTCCGCTGTTATTTTTTATACGTACACCACAGATCCTGGATATAATTTATTGATATTTATTAATATCTTAAAGTGAAATGACAAGAGCTAGGCTTGTTTAATATTATATTTATTATAAATATACTTTACAGTGAAGAGCAGCGGTGACTCAGCTGTTGAGGCTCTGGCTTACTGATCCAAAGGTCGGGGGTTTAAACCCCGGTACCACCAAGCTGCCACTGTTAGACCCTTGAGCATGGCCCTTAACCCTCAACTGCTTAGTTGTATAAAAACTTTAACTATGTAAGTCGTTCTGTATAATCTGCCAAATGCCATAAATGTAAATGTAACTGGAGGGCAAACAGAAACTGATATGGCATTAAGTATGCTGCTGTTCCGACTACCAAATGGCCCCCCAGTGCTCCTCAGAGTTAGTACAGGAGTATGAACTTGGTATTGAGAAACAGCCATTGTTTACTCCTCAACTTTGGAAGTGATGCAATTATTTTACTTAGCAATTTATTCTTTGTAAATAACTTAGCAGACCCCCCACCAACAACATATGTGATTATAATAGCAAATTAGTTCTCAGTATTTATGAATAGTGAAGTTCAAAAGTAAAATGTTTATTAATCCAACAAAACGCTGGAACTTTGAGTTAAATTACTACAAAGCTGAACATCCGTCAGTTGGAAACAAGCACTGTTTTTTTTTTTCTTTTCGTTTTTTTTTTCTTGCATTAGACACTGATTAAGATGAGAGTTCAGGCATGAATGACTTTCAAAGGAGAATTTCCACTGACAATGTAATTCATTCTAGCATCAGTCCAAGACCTCAACACAACTCAGTAAGAGGAGTTAAAGAGAACGAGTTCATTGGTGTGAGCTACAACGCAGCCAGGCTGCTGCCGCTTCTCCCCGTTTTACTATGTCTACTTAGTAAAGATCCTCTGAAAAAACAGAGCAGTAAAGATAACACGGAGCTTTAGATAAGGAGGAGGACGTATCTGTCTCATTATCAGCCTCCCAAACTGGTTTCCTTTCTCAGCCTTGACCTGAAACTCTGAGGTGGGGAGAAGAAAAGAGAAAAATGGGGAGTGGAGCAGAAAGAGAGGATGTTTTTCGGTGTGTGTTACTCCGTTATCATAGCGGGTTCTTATCGGGTGTTATCACACCTTTACTGCTAGGGCGCTCTCTGAGCCCCAGATAAACCGCAGCCGGATTATAATGAGAGCAGCAAGAACTCAACTCACACCACAGGATGAACGGATACAAGAGAGGGATGGATCAGAAAGATCCCTTTACACTTCGCTTAAAACGGGATCGCACGCAACACCTGGTAACATCTAATATCTCCGACATGAACGGGTCCTTCTGCTCTTCCAAGCCTTTGTCTCCATGTTACTCATCACGTCTAACCTTTCACCCCTCCATCCCTCCTTCTGGCCCTGACTTACATTTGTTGTTCCACCTCACTAGCCCTTCACACTACCCCAGAGAGAGTGATATAAAGGAGAAGAAAAAGAGAGACATGGATATAAATTAGGCCGTGAGCTGAGCGCTCCCCTGGCAAGGTGGTTAAATCAGAGGGATAAAGATGACGGCTATGGGCAAGCCCTGTCCTTGGCTGGATCCAGACTGAGTTTCCATCAGTGCCAGGATGGAGCCAGGGAAAAAAGAGGGGGAGAAAAAAAAAAAGAGAGAGACAAGGGGCTAGGCCTAAAATCTGCAGATCTGCTAAAGCAATCAAATCTCTTTCAATAAATCTGCATAAAGTAAAAAAGATGACAGACTTTCCCCTAAATGTGACAAGTACAAAAGCAATGATTCTCCTGGTAGGAAATGCGCTTTTCACTTCAGCAAAATTAGACGTTCGTTTCAAAGGAGGGGAGGATTTGACCGCGTAAATTACTTGCTTTTAAGAAAATCCCCTAAAAAAGCTTCAAGTGCCCCTTCAACACCCCCCCCTCAGTAAACTAAGATGAGGTCACTGCAATCTTCCGTCATTCTGCTGAAATCCCCTCTCCCCAAGCCAGAGCGCTAATGCTCCCCAATGGAGCTCCCTTTCTGGTGCTGGAGTGGAATTTCTCCCTACGGTGTCTCTTACAGTCTGAAACCATCTCCCAAACGACACCTCAACTCTCCATCGTCCAAGGTCGGGCCAGCTCAGGTGCACGGGGTTAAGGGTTAAAGGTGAAGGCGTGTACTCTAATGAAAAAGGCAGATTACTACCGCACTACACGTGAATGGATAAGGATTGCAAGGTGATCTCCAAACACGTGAACATTACAAGCACATCTTTTGAGTGTAGCAGGATTTAGCTATGTGTTAAAATCCTAAATGAAAAGTAATTACTTGGGTGCTATTAGACAAGCTGGGAGGTTTACAAGGAACACTTGCATTTATTATGGTTGGGGAGGCATCAGTTCAAAGGTAGATGAAGTAGGAACTTTTTTTGTAAACCTGCATTATACTGTAAGTGTTCTGAGCACCTCTGATGGAATACCTGAGAAGGACGGGTTCCATTCACGGAAAGTTGGTCGTGTTGAAAATTAGACTTGGATCAATTCAACCGTTGCATCTGTGAAGGCATACACAGCCTTCCTGATGTAAAAATTTACATGGAACAGCGACTGCCACGTATGATTGCAGTTACATGTTTTTACATGGAGATTTTATACCTTTTTAGCTAGAAATACCCCAAAAGACAAACCCAAAAGAGACCATCCTATTTTTTTGAGTTTGTAAGATTCAGATTTTTTAACATCTGGGAAATTCTAAGTTAACAATTTCTTCTCATGAAGGACGGACATTTGAATAACCTCCTTAACTCTGCTCTCCACACTGATCTCTCTTTCCACTCAATCTTTATTCTTAAACTATGCGTTGGACACTAGTCTAACCTTAACAACTCTCCCAATAAGAACAGAGTGGACTCGGCTGAGACTGGACTTTGCCCTGACGGTGAACGGTTGTGGTTGGTGAACTAAACAGGACCGACCGCATCTGATTAGAAATGCCTGGAGAATGAGGTTCAGGCTGATCCGTGCAAACCATCAATCAAGTCTAATTGTGTTTCTGAGCTAATGTGGCCAGGAGTGGGCGCGCAAGTTGCACCCGATACCAACCACAAAGCTGGATGAGGTCGAACCGTTTGGTGGGGGCAGTTTGAGCCGAGTTTTGAACACAATCACCAAAGAAAGCCTGGTCTGCACCACAAAATGATGAAAGTCCACTTTCTCCAACTTTTTCGCTGATTTTGAGTCTGAGCTGAAGGCATATGGTTGCGTCCATGGTTGTGAAGAAGCATTTTTCAGCAATGAGTTCACTTTTTTACAAATTCAACCGCTCTCAGTGTGGACGGAACTGCACAAAAAAAAAGCTTTTCACTGATGCTAAATTGTTTTGTATTAAAGCTCCACCACTGACCAAACTATGTTTGTTAAGTTGTACTAAAATTTAAATTTAAAACCAGATGGATTATATTTTGGATTGAATGACAGTCATGACCTGAAATTCAATTAAGAAGATTTCAGACAAAAGGAAGAGAGAGACAAAACAGACAAACATCACTCCATAAAAGGCATTTCAGTGTACACTATATGGAAACACTAGAAAAACAAACTAAAATGAGATTTAGGATTTATTCTTCCATTTTAATGCGTGATGATGACGCTGTCTGGCCCAGGTGACCCTGAAAAACTGTGCTTGTCCGTTAGTTTAATTCAAGCATTATCCACTCGGAATAACGGGTTTAGTTCCTGGAACAGCAGATCCGATCTGATCGCTCCGTTCCCGTGTAGTATATACATGTACTAATTTACATTAGGAACAATTTCAGGAAAATGTATTGTTTAAAAAATATGGTCATGAATTTTGATGTATTTTTAATTATATGGCTCCATTTTGCAGTAATTACAGCTTAGACTCAACACCACTACGTGCTTCAATGGAAGAGATAAGACCCGAGAAAACCTGACCTTGTACGAGGTAGTTGACATGTATATAAAGGTAAATAGAGACACAGAAACAGAATAGAATTTTGAATGTTAAATACTTCCTGTTCTTTGTTTTTATTCTGCTAAATAAAGTTTGGGGTTTGGTGTATGTTTGGTGAAACTCCACGCACAGGATTCTGTTCAGAAACAGACAGACTCACAGATGCCGGTGATTATGAAACCTCAGGTGAAAGGGCGTTTTGGGTGGAGGTAAAAGCTAGACATTTTTAGACTGATTAAGACTGATCAAATCTGCAGAACCAGTTGACAGAGCAGCCCTGGTTATTCTTCCTGCCAGTCATCAGCTCCTCAGTCTTCACAAGTTCCTGAGCCGCTAGTAGCTCTTTCAAAGAACTTAACAGCTCACTACACATGTGTAAAAATCTATTACTCAACCATGGAGGTTCATAAATGTCTCCTCTTAAGTCCGACTAATGGTTTATAATAAAATGATAGGCCCTGTGTGTGCCTTGGCGCAGCTAGAACGCCTGCTGACAGGCTAAGCCAATGACAGCAAAAAACCTGAGACAGAACTCGGGTGAAGGGGAGGAATTCATAAAAAGATCCAAAGTGACATTTCCCATGTTTAGCTCGGCCTGATACAGCCGTCAGTGCGGAGACGTGGAGTGGATGTGAAGGCTGTTGTTCAGAACAGACAGTAGGTATTATTCAGCCACACAGCAACATCTTTATCACCTGCGGACTGATGACCAACTTCAGGATATTTACTGCTGCTGACTTCATGTTCTGGCTCAATAAGAAATAGTGTAAGTAGTGCTGATTTGGATACGGTGGTACACTCGCCCAGCTACAGTGAATTTAAAGACAGTTTCGAGCCTCTTGCTAGCTTCTCATCCGCTCGCAAATATTTTTACATCAGTGGAAATAGGTTTGCTGAACATGTAATATAACGCACAGTTCACTGCGGCCTTGTTCTGCCATGTTTACTCCCATTTCCTGCCTGTTTAAATTAGCCTGCATTTACGCTGCCCAGGATTCACGGGCCTGTCAGCCAGCAGCTGGCCACAACAGGCATCCGGCAGCACACTGTACTGGGAACAGTCACGTACCTACCACCGCAGCTCACAACCGCTCGCCCAGGGTGCCACTTTCACACCAGATTCTTTTTTTTTTTTTTTTTTTTTTTTTAATAAATAAAGGGTTTTATTTCAAGCAAATAATAAAACAAACCTGCTTAAAACCGCTTCATGTTTCTCTTTATTAAATAAAAAAAAAAAAAAACAGCAGACAGGATGTTGGGAACCTGTAGAGTGACACTCTCTCCATTAAGTGTTGCTGTTTTCAGTACATGGATAGTGACTGAACATCTCAGGCAGAGAGAAATGTTCATGTTATCACTCAGCTATAGAAGCTACACGCAGCGAATTGAAAAGCTGGAGCAGGAGAAGCTCTGTTGGTTGTCATGACACTGATATCCATCATCGTTTCTCTTGGACTCCGTGTGATGCATGATATAAAGATCCTTATTCACTTAAAGCAGCTTTGCTGATTTGATCAAAGTAAATAAAATGAATATGTAGCTTCAACTTGTCCAAACCAACTCTTCCAACAAGAGAGAGTGAGACAGAAAGAGAGAGGGAAAGAGAAATAGAGAGAAACAGAGAGAGTGAGAGAGAGTGAGAGAGGGAAATAGAGAGCAAGAGAGGGAGGGAGAGAGAAAGAGAGGGAGAAAGAAAGAGGCAGAGGGAGAGAGAGAGAAAGAGAGCAAGAGGGAGAGAGAGGCAGAATTAGAAAGTGAAAGAAATGGTGAGGGAGAGACAGAAAGAGAGGGAGAGACAGAGAAACGGAGAGAAAGAGAGAGAAAGAGAGGGATGGAGAGAGAGAAAGAGACAGAGAGGGAGAGAGACACAGAAAGAGAGGGAGAGGGAG
>JAQMYF010000024.1:5381703-5397220 GCA_030014195.1 Neosilurus mollespiculum
ACTGTCTCAATTTCAAAAGCACTGTCTCAATTTTAAATGTATTGTCTCAATTTCAAAAGTACTGTCTTAATTTCAAATGTACTGTCTCAATTTCAAATGTACTGTCTCAATTTCAAAAGTCCTCTTATTTTAAAAAGTACTGTCTTAATTTCCAAAAAACTCTCACTTTCAAAAGTACTGTCTTAATTCACAATATTCTTTCAATCATCAAATATTATAAAAATGTTTACATTATGTTCATTTCTGTGCGGTGGATGGTTAGCATATCTGCCTCACAGCAAGAAGGCCCTGGGTTCGAGTCCTGATCTCGGCGAAGGAGTTTCTGTGTGGAGTTTGCATGTTCTACCCGTGCTTGTGTGGGGGTCCTCTGGGTACTCTGGTTTCCTCCCACATTCAAAAGACATGCACATCAGGCTATTTGGCTGTTCGAAAGTACCCCTAGATGTGGATGTGAGTGTGAATGTTTATGTGTGTTGGCCCTGCGATGGTCTGACCAGCTGTTCAGGGTGTATCTTGCCTTCGCCCAGTGTCGGTTGAGATAGGCACCAGACCCTAATAAGATTAAGCGGTTTGGAAAATGAGTGAGTGAGAGTAATTTCTGTGAGTTTTTCTGTCTTTTACTCTTTACTAGTGCCTCGTCCTATTTTTCACTATTTTACTTTAATTCAATTGAATGTATTTTCTGCTGTCGAGCTAAATGAGCTTTTATGGAAATTTCCCTAAACAGCCTTATACACGTTATAGTAATACATATCTATTATTTTGTTTCATATTGTTGCTGTATTCCATGCGTGATATAAATAGATTGTACTGCATTGTATTATATTGTGTTGTACTGTATGGCAACAACAGAACGTGCAGACTGATGAGTGGTCCATAATTTCCCTGTACGGTCCGGTTAATCACTTTTTACTCGGCCCGAAATCAAATTTAAACATGCAGCACACATTTTTAAAAAATTCACCCAGGCATAGACATTTAGAAGTTACCTCCCAGCGAGCTCGAGCTTCTAATGTACACTCTTGTTTGTCCTGGGCTACCAAAGCCCTCACAGAGACGAAGATGCCTTGTTCATGACTAGTTCATTTCCTACTCCTTCAAAGAATAAAATAAACTTGAAGCAAAGTGATTAGATGTAGAAAAGCGTGAGGAATAAAACAATTCCGAAGTTCTATAATGTTTGATTGCAGTGTGAACGTTTGATTGGAATGAAAAAAGAAGAGAATTAAAAAAAAAAAAAAAAAGGCCATCATTTTGAAATGCTATATGATAAAACACGTATTAACCTCGGTTGCTCGGTCTGAACTGAGAACTCTCAGCCCTTGGTCTTTTTGCACGGACCTCTTCCCGTCTTTACTAAAGACCTCGGGCTGAGTTTTTACAGTACTGACCTCACGCTCGGCTATTAAGCAGTGTGCACTGTATTATACGTACAGCTGTGTATGTATTGGTGCTAGAAGAGATCATGGAATACATTAAGTGCTGCCAATCATCAGTGTAACCATCTTTAACCACCACCCACCTCCTCCATGCTCATCTTTTGTAGCTCTTCCTCCCAGGCGTCCCTCTGGCTGCGGTGGTACGCTGAGGGCGGAGCCAGGTCCTGCAAGATGTGAGGGTCTCTCTCATGACAAAGGGCTGTGAGGTGGCCAATGTACAATTTCAGCTTACTGCGGTTCTGATTGAGGTCTATGAGAGGGGGAATAATCTGTACCGAACAGAAAAAAGAGGAGTCCTGTTAGTAATATGATCCAGTCGATATCCAGTGCGCAGCAATAGTTCCAAGCAGGAAGCACGTTCAAGAAGCCAGGACACAAATGGAATATCAGTTACCATATGTGACTGGTATGGGGAAGCCAATTTTGGGGAAAAAAGCGATAAACAGTGACACAACGTAAATGATTTCAGATGATGAGAAAAATTTGTAATATAAAACACATTACTAAATCACAGTTAATCACAATCACATAATGGTGTAATCAAAAATCTTTGTGGAAGAAGGAACTGAAAGACGTAAAAGTGTGTTCCAAGCCCAGAAACCTTATCATACATCATCCCTCAGACTGATTTGTAATTGTACAAACATTCCGCACAATTATAGCCATTTTCTGATTGTCCTGTGCAAACTGTGGAGAAACAGTCTTCATATCCAGGTGTGTGCAAAAGCTTTACATTATATATATTTTATTTTTTTTCCTTTTTAAAAGCTTGCCATACACACCCCATCTCACATGTTCAGCAAGTGAAATGAACACTCATTCAGACCATATGTGCCTTAAAGTGCCTTCCTGGTCTTTTATAAGGAGTGAAGTTTGGGTATGAAAGAGATGCTCGACCCAACACATTCTTCATTCCCAAGTCCGTTTGATCTTCGAACACAGAGAAAAACAAAAGGATGGATAAAATACTGCGCCTCCAGAGAGGAGGGAGGAGAGGTGTGGGCAGACGGGAGATACAGCTACGGACACCATGGAGCCGAGTAACAGGATAGGTGTGCTAAGGTAGACCCAAAGGCCGGCCTGCCAGAACCCCCCTCCAGTCTCCTAACTGCCTGGCTCTGCTTTTAAGAGATTGAGTATTACATGTGCTAAATTCTCACTATTGTCTTTGGACTGCTTGACCAAGAGGGGATAATTTCTCTGAGTTTCTGCATCCAACATGTGACAAAAGAAGACGGACAGAACTGTTCGCTTTTAATGAAGTAGAACAGAACTTGAAGTTGAATAAATGCTCCCCCAATAGACTTCATTTATCAAGCTGGACATCAAGGCATTTACTTAAAGAGGAGATATTTTTCTTACACTTTTTGCAACCAATATATGATGCCAGAGTGTCAAATAACAAGGTTAGCGCATGTTTAGGTTTTCCTCTATGCTGTTTGAGCTGTCGAATTTTTTGGGGCACACTAATGCATGCTGGGCCTTCTGATTAGCTGGCCTTTCCTCACTGCCCCACCATAGTCAGCGGGATCTCCGCACATCCCAATCTGCCTCACGGTGCATTGAGCGTGAAATTTCAGACGGCCAATCAGAGCAAGGTAACCAGAAAGTGTGGAAAGACCATAAATTGGAGGAGGAAGCCAAATCAGCATTTCCACTGGTGTTTGAAATAGACCTGAAAATGGGTGTAATATCTGACATCAAAAATTGCTCAAAAAAACATTTAGGGAAGGAATGTGATATTCAGGAAAACCCAATTAATTGTATGAGGAGACTTGCTAATGTGAAGTATAATGATCAGCTTCAACTGATAGAATTTGGTGGGGAAAACCCCCCATGAAAGAATATGAATAAAACTATGCAATGAATTTTTTTAACAAAAGTTTGCACACCCTGCAATGACTGAGCTTCATTACAACACAATTTAGCGCACACGCTGCTCAGAAGGCATTCTTTCACTGCTTACACAATTTTTCATTTTCAGTCTTCTGTAATCTTTTCCTTTTTAAGGATTTTTGTGGTCGGAACTAGATGTATGTCAGCTGTTCCTTGAACATGCTTTGAATTTTACAGCTGATTTAATTTAATATTATTATATAATAAGTATGAAAAAAGGTCTTGTAATCAGTGCTACAGAAACTTTTGCACACCTATTAGTTTAAATTGTTTATGCTTTCAAAAACTATTTACACACGAGCGTTTTTAAAGCTTGATACCCTGCTGTTTGGAGTGCACAGGTAACTGGAAAGCATCCATGATTACATGAGCTTACTATAAAGTGAAAGTTTGTTAATCAGTGAACAAAAGTCTGCAGGGAAAAAAACGATGGGAGAAACTATTTTAGTCAAATTCTAGACTAAATGCTTGGGTCAAGAAACACTATTAATTCCAACTATACCATGTATTTTCTTGCAGGCTAAATTAATGATTTGTTCGCTCAGCACAAAATTTCTGCAGGGTGTACGCTAGAAACTGAATACAAGTGAGAATGAAGAATATCACAACAATGACAATTAAAAGAGTCATCAGAATATGACAGGAACCCCGGCCTGGAAATGAACACATCCCATATTTTCTTGTTAAACTGGTTGCAGTGGAAACAAAAAATTAAATAAAAAAATTCCTAAATATCAAAAGGCACAACTATACCGCCAAACTGAAGTAACTGTCAAGTTTTAAAAAAGAAACCTGAAACGGTTTTTAAGTTCTGGCCTGGAAATGAACACCACCCATGCTCTTACATGGTAAATTGGTTACCATGGAAACAAAACTTTAAATGCAGAAATCCCAGAATATCAAAAGGCACAACTACACTGCCTAGGAGAAGTAACTGCCAATTTCGATGAAGAAATATCAAACGGTTTCTGAGTTCTGGGCCGGAATTAAAGTGATCACAGACGGAGGCACAGACAGTCGGATGGACATACTGATGACTATATCAACTTGCATTATATGCCAGGGGGATAAAAAAAAATTATAAAAGAAAGAAACAAAGAGAGGCGAGTCACCAGTAGTAACACGATGCTTTGAAATATAACCACTTTATATTTATACCACCTTATGAAAGTCAGTGTATTGGGTTTTTATTGACAGTTGGTTTTAATGTACATGTGCGGATTCCTTACTCTACCTGAACCCTCGGTGCCATCTGGGAAGCCTCACCTAAAATCTCAATCAGGGATTATCAGTTCAGGTGAACACATGGAGGATATTTGGGAGCACTCACTCAGCTGGCAGGGCAGAGAGAAGAGATGGAGGCTTTAAAAAGGCAGGATAATAAAAGACTTTAAACCGCTGTGACTGAACTGCTTTCTTGCAGGCCAGATGATTACGTTCAAAAAACAGCTGCATTCAAATATCTCCGCCTTAGCCGTAGCAGCGTCTTTTTCTTCTTTTCCTGTTTCACTTCTCTTACACAAACACATTCTTGATCACTAGCCCTGTTGACCGGGAGCATTTTGTTGCTTAATACCCGCCTTTAAAACAGGTCCAAAACAATGATGGGAGTTGTTTCCACCACAACTCGTTGCTCCTATAGCTTTAAGTAAGGATGAATGGGATCCATCGCTCATGCTGAAGACAAATGTCCTCCTGAACGCTACACCATTTGTCTAGCTGTGCAACAGCTGACCTGCTTCTTCTCCTCTGTGAAAAACAGCCCAGCAACACTGTAGCATACTGTGCTAGCACGTATAGTACATACGGACAAGCGGACTGTTCCAGAAATGTTTCAGGAGGATGGATGATTTCTGCGCTTGAGGACGACGGCAGTTATTTTAGCCGTTAGCATCAATCTCGCCAATTGGCAGGGTTTTCTGGTGGCTGGATTTTGTCATCAGTGTTTTGCTAATGTCATGCTATTCTGTCGCGTTAAAAAGCGAGGTGTCAGAGGTCGTAAATAATAAGAAAATTACAACAAATATTTTGTCCAGGTGGTAGATTTATGATGAGGGATATTTTCTCCACTCAAAAGAACGTTTGTGTCCTTGTGTTTGTATACGCTACGGACAGTCACAGCTGTGTGTATCTTGTGAATAACACTGTGGAAAAATGATGTAACACTTTCATCTATCTTTATATTTGCTGTCTTCGCTTATGTCCTTTCATTCTCTCTGAGTATCCGGTGTCTATGAGACTGTAATCCAAGAGCGTAGATGCTGGCTTTCACTGTTTCCCACAGATGGATGAGGCAAACAAGTAGTGAACTGGGTAGATGGGCTTTCTAACATTATTCCCATTTTCCTGTCACGTTCTTCGCTGAAAACCGCATCGATTCAAGAAACTCTTGGCTGCGAGTCTCTTGGCTTGTGGGTAGGAGATATTTAAGCATACTATAAGTGAGTAAGATGAAGTAGTCGCCTCACTGTACAGGAGGTTGGATCCTGACCTCCGATCCAGCTGCTCCTTCTCAAAACGTATTCTCTTGCTTTGTCTATCGTCTCTACTCTGGGAGAACTCCTCTTAGGAATCTCGCTCAGCCCCTACTTCATTATGATGTCTCGAAAAGAAGCTGTCTTCGCTAGATGTTGGACTGCAGTACATGTCCGCACATACCTGGCACCGTCATACCTCAAGCTTCCCCCTACTCATCCAGTGTCCTTAGGAGAAGCAGTGTAGAGCGCGCAATAACAACCCAACCTCCCTGTTCTCTTCCCCCTTCATCAATCACCCATCAGTTCATCTAGCGCTATTTGATACCCATGCTGAGATGTAGCCATGTGGATCAATGCTGTCAGTCAGGCAGTCCATCAGAAAGGAGCCAATGGCTTCTTCCACATGGTCCAGAGCAAAGGGAGTCCCAGTGCAACAGGAATCCAAACTCCAACAACAGCCTGAGTGGGGGAGGATCTGAGGATCGCTGAGAGGCCACCATGCCTATTGGTAGCACAAGCCAGACCTTAATGCACATCCTTTCCTTATGGTTGGGACTTTTATTGGGCTATCCACTTACAGGCACATGGTGCTACTTGGCTAACAGAGGTTAAGGGCAAAAAAGATAAATGTAGAGTCAGCTACAAAGCTTAAAGTTTGGAGCAAAAAAAAAATCTTTTAAAGAGAAATGACCACCACACACATTTACGCATACAAACGTTCTCTTTTTCCCGCCCCTGTCTCAACCCTCTCACGTCCATGGCTATCCGATCACAAAGCACAGATGTGGAATGGAGATTAAGAGCAGGTGAGTTTGTCTGTCTTCCAATGCGGTCATATCGTATATTTGAGCGCCCCTACCTTTCTGCACTGCCTCTTTCCACAGCTCGTAATATGCCTCTATTAACATGGTATACACATAATCCATTTCTCTGCACAGCACTGTGGCACAGGTCTTTCTAACACTGAAAACACAGCAGCATCATTCATTTTAAAAGACACGAGATTTATGTGTATTATGGCTCGGAGGCTGTAGCTTTTTACGAACTTAGAGCCTCGTCACCTATTTATGCAGGCGTTTTATAGGGATGCCATTAGATTTATACACTAAAATGGGGGGGGTGAGGGGGGTTTATAGCCATTGACGTGTGCAGACTGGAGCTCTCAGTCTGTGATTGGCTAATATAAAGAGCAGGCCTTTATTAGCACAGCAAGAGGGAAGAGAAGTCGGGCAGGCCTGTGTTGACTCTGGAGAAGTATAGATGGAAATTTTACACTAGTTTGCAATGTCACCTCCATAGCACCAGTTTAAGAGACCATAAAGTCTTGCAGTCTATAGACTGTGTTCCATTCACTGTGTATGTATTTGCTGCAAAACCTTCAGTAAAAGGATTGCTCGTCTGCCAAAATTAAGGGCATGGAAAAAGGAAGGAAAAGCTGTTTGGGATTACATTCGGCCCCAGGAGGAGGTTAAGTAAGAGGCAGTCAGGGTTATGACCTTTGAGGTGTTAGAGGTTAGGGTTAAAAAGGTCGGAAACTGCTCGAGCAGAGAGATATGAAGTGGACTATTCTTTCAGTGTGTAGTACAGGCAGGAGAAAATACCCGTGTACACGTCTTTTAGTATAGTGATAATACGTCAAGCATAATTGGGAAATAGAATTACACTCACTCAATCATTTGCTGAACCAATTCATCCCACTAGGGTCGGTGAAGGCGGGGTACACCCTGAAGACCATCACCAGACCATTGCAGGGCCAACACACACACACACACACACCTAGGGTCAATTTGGAACAGCCTAAAGTGCATATCTTTGGATTGTGGGAGGAAACCCATGGAAGCACGCAGAGAACATGCAAACTACACACAGAAACACCCAATCCTGGGACTCGAACTCAGGACCTTTTTGCAGTGTGGTAGACATACTTACTGATATGTCACCATGCCGCCCAAATAGAATTATGGTCTATAAGAAATACTGTATATAACTAACCCACCCTTTAGATTCTAGTTCTACAAAATTTTATTCCAAACAATGATTTAATGATCGATTTTACTAAACCCTCTTCTTTATCTTAAAAACCTCAAATAAAGACAGTGTAAAAATAAGTACGTTTGTAAGTTCATTTGGGGAAAAGCAGTTGAAGGTTACGAGTCTTGTTGAACAGGACAGACAGTGTGGAGGGATTCACTCTAACAACTTTCCAATCAGTGGTCCTGAGCCCTAACCGCTGGGCCACCACTGCCCAGTATAACATTACCACATTCCTGCCTACCCTGCATTGACACTGGACAAAAACAAAACCACCAAATTCCTACACTTTCAATGAGCTTTGGAGATTTACAGTGACAGGATGGTGAGCAACCACTGGCTAGAGCAAGCAACAGGAGGGACAATGCTAGAATTCACCACTATTAAACAATATTTGTATATTTTACTTCCATATCCAATGTTGTGGTAGTCATGCAGTACTCAGACAGCGGTGATTGTCACCAGCAGATATTTTTAGATGACTGACACTTACTGCATGGATGAAATTCACACAAGACTATGAACATTGCTTTTAGTGCCAAAACTTCTGATAGAAGCAAGAAGGGTTAACCGGTGCGGCGGCCTTATTTGTAGGCAAAAATACGAATGTAATCTGGATTAGCATGCCTATCAGCCGTTGTGCCGTGAACCTGTTCATTTAAAAAAGGGGGACACAGCCTGCTTGAAGTTTTTGAAGCATGCAAGATATGGATAAACATCTGTACCTTGGAAACCTAGTGGTCACAAACGTGCATGCAGTGACCACTTCATATCAGGTGAGAGATAAACATGGGTTAAGCTACGATTTCATTTGTGCAATAACGCACGATAATAGCGATAATCTACTAATCGGTGACTGTCGCCAGCTATCCGCGATTATACTGATGACAGTCTGAGACCGTTGTGGTCGATCACAGATAGTCGCAGATAGTTGGGGACTTCGTCAGACAGTCTCAGACCTAGTTGCCGACCATCAGAGATTTTCATCTGAGCATTATTTTATTTGTGTCATTTAAGGACACCACATACACAGTTGTGGTTGGTCTGAGACAGTCTGAGACAGTCGCCAACTCAAAAGAATCATGGGCAGTCACCAAAGATCGGGCCTTTAGTTCCAAAGACGGTCACCCCCCCCCGGAAAACAAAACAAAAAGCTAACCCCTACCCTGAAAAAATTAAAGGTGTCAAAATTTTGTTAGTTCCTCTTTCTATATATAGAGTATTAGCTTCTAGGTTATTATTATTATGTTTTGGATCAATTTTTTACTTTTTAATTTTACTTATAATATAACATCAGTAATTTAATCAGAAAATTCCCTAATTGGGACTCAGCATTCATTCCAGCCTGAAATCGGTGTATATGTGTAACTGCAGATGGTCAACAAGGTTGCATTTTTCAAGATTAAGCTTATACACAGCTATACAATATGGTCAAAAGTATGTGGATACTTGACCATCACACCCATATGAGGTTCTTTTCTCAAACTGTTGTCACAAAGGTAGAGGCACACAAATATTAAAAGCATCTTTGCAGATCACAGTATGAAGATAACCCTTTATTGCCCACAAAATAAGGTACACAAAAACATGGGATGGTTGGTGTCATGCAAAGGGGGTGGAGGACTACATCTTTCTTGGGATGTTCAAACCCACATGGGTGTGATGGCTTGAAGCTCACATACATTTGGTTACACAGTGTAAAGACTGGTTACCACCGGGCGTGGCTGTGTTACGTACCGTCTGCGACGCAGTCACCACAGCTGATGGCGGCCACTATGGACAACGCTAAAAATATGTGCCTGGTCTATTTTTGCCACACTCGAGCCATGCAACAAGGCAGGAGGTGCAACGGCAAAAACATGTCATAATTGGAAAGACAAGACACGCCATTTCGCCCTGCGATGGCCACATGAGCTGTCCAGGGTGTACCCTGCCCTCGCCCGAGAGTCAGCTGAGATGGGCGCCAGCCTTCCCGCGACCCTAATTAGGTTTAAGAAAATGAAATAAATGAATGAATGAGAATCTCCATTTCTGAAATGCTCCTGGTGTGAAACAGAGCTGTGCTGAGGACGGAGTTAAACTGTGTCGCAGACAGGACGTCATGCAGACGTGGCTGGTGGAAACCAGGGTTTAGTGTATAAGCAATATCAGATGATCCGTGAGCTGTGGGTAGAGTGACTGAGACCAAGATTCACTGACGACCAACTAAGAGTGACTTGCAAAGTCGGTGCCATTGTGAGAGCAGGGTAGATTTTAGATTGGGCTAGACAATGAATGTACGTCTTGGCCAATCGGGAGCTTTTGGGTCTGTTAGACTACAAGAATCCATTCTTACTCAGGGGCCATGTTTCTACACAATCCTGACACGTCTGCCCACCCTGCTGTAGTGGGACATTAATGCATCATGTTCACACAAAACTCCCATGAGCACTTCAGAAGAGACGGCCTCTGGAACATCTCACGACAGAACGGAAGGCGAAAAAGGAAGATGAAACTAGCGCTTTCATCCTGAGGTCGGGGGGACTTCCCCCGTGTAAGCAATCATCACCACGAGACCCCTGTGGAGAGGCAGGGAAAATAACCCGGAGAGAACCGGATGAAGAAGCCCCTTAAATAATCAAGACAGGGGCAGATGCATGTAACAGACCCACAGAGGTGCAGAGGGTATAAAACATGACCCTTTACACCATGCACTGTCTCAGGAGACAGGCAGGATTTAGATCTGGATGAAGTGAGAGAAAAGCTCAGTAGGTCAGAAAGACATACAGCTAAATTGTGCTGAGTGACTGACACACACACACACACGCGTGCGGGTTCAACATAAATTAAGGTTTCAGCATAGCTTAAGGCTTAATGCTACCTCCTACACATGGATGTATCTACCCGTTGAGTGGCAAAGCCTGACAACAAGCATGAAGCACACATGGCAGATCTCGCAGAACTGAGTCAGTCAGACCGTTGAGAAGAGTCTTTCTCTTGGAGGAGGAGTTATAAAAGGAATGGGATAAGCAGTGAGAGTGGAAGGAAGACTGAGTGAACAATACGAAAAAAAGACGGTGCAACCCTTCAGCGTTCTCTCCACCTCCATTCTTCTTTATCTCTCACGCTCACGTTGTCCATGGACGGTTAAGTGCTAAGTAAGCTGGGGGATTTAGGATGAGTGTTGAACATATGAATCAGGGGGCTTGGCCTCAGATATTGCTTTCTGATCTGCCGAAATCACACCAGATTCATGTCTCCACGGTGGTGGTATGAGGTGGTGGTGGGGGAGAGACACAGGCGTTCTGTACACACGCCTGGAAGGAATTAGAGTCTGTTGACAGGATGAAAGTTTATTAGTAACACGCAGTGATGTGGAGGAGCCTGTAGAGGAATAAGCGCATGTATAATTACTCAGGTAGGGAAGTTTTTAACTCTTAAAGCTAGCAACTCTGATTCAGGTGTTAGCTGACTCGGTACTTGTGTTGGAATTGATCTTGGCTAACTTGCTGCTTGACTCGGAGTTTCGACTAGACCCCTAATTTTACAATGGATAAGACCATGAAGTAAACTCCAATAAATTAGCAAGTCAAGCTTAAGGCATCAGATTTTCTGTGTGATTTGTATGACTAAATTCTTGCAGCATTCTTCTCACGTAGCCTTCGGTGCTGTTAGGTTTGGTACGGCTTTGAATAATACAAATAATACCAAAACAAACTGCACCAGAAAAAAACAACTTTAAATTTTACAATTAAATACCACTTTACAACAGCTCAGACACTTTGCATAAGAAGGCACTTCAGCCATGGAGGTCTGAATATCTTCTGCACACTTGGCTGGACACACGCTTCAGAATCCTGAATGCTCTAATCTGATTGGTTATTCACACTTTCTTACTTTTGAGAGCTGGGATACAATCAGAATCAGAATCAGGACACTTTATTGATCCAGGAGGAAACTGTGTTTTGTGCTTTCTGAAGCAACACTCACTATTTGAAAAAGTCTTTTACTTAAAAAACTGGTAAATAAACATTCTTGGCAATCTGCAATGTCAGACAACGGCCTCTTCCTGTAAAAGGTGGAGGTTCTGGGACACGGTTCATAAGCAGAGTTTCTAAAGCAGGGCTTAGGAGGCTAGCTAGCAAATAGAGTTGCAATTTTGTTACTGATAAGATTGCAAATCACTTTACTGTTTGACAAGGTGGTTACCAAATAAGCTTTAGCTAATATAAAGGCTTAACTTAAGGCACTACCTGAAAGTGGAGCCCCTAATAGATTTCTCTACTGATAGGGGTCCAAGTCTGGGTTTGCTTTTCACAACCTTTTGTTTAAGTAGCAGACGCTTTTTATAGATTTTTATCATCAGTGTTTTGGTTTAATTATCCACTTAACAAGCTCTTGATTTCGGTGTTTGTTCCATGAACCTTTATTTCCAACGCTCGTCTGAGTGGTGGGGTCTGTTTTATGTTTTCTTGGGTTTCAGTTTCGTTATTAATAATTAATCGTTGTTTTGTTGTCGTTTATTAGCACTGTTGCATGTTTGTCATCATGCAAGCCAGCGATACATACCAGCCAATCAGCATCAACTCAGTGGCATGGCAGTTTTCCTGTGGTGGGCACTTGCGGACACGGAAGGGAAATGGGGCATTCATTGAAGCCATTATTCCATGACTAGGGTGCTCTGCTCGGGAGCTTGGCTACAAATATTCTCCTAAAATAGCTGAAAAGTCTAATTAAAGACTTTGGAACTGGTGTGCACTTTTAAGACTTGAGATTCAACCTGAGGAAAAACAAACACACTAACTAAAAACTAAATATGGTTAGGCGTTTCATTAAAACAGCAGAGTGAAGAAGTAAGCATAAACGGCACTATTTACTACTCATGTAACCCTGCTAGCATTTCTCTCTCTCTCACCTATAATGAACAGCTGGGAAAAAACAAGGCAACCACACTATTAGAGGCCATGCCCTCCAATGCAAGTTTAATTTGTGGGGATTTTCCACAGCTCATGGTCATGGTCTATTATTTAATGATATTACGAGAGATTTCCCTTCCCAGCCTGGAGAAGGACCGCTGGCGGGCCATATGATCGAGAAAAGGGCTCCAACATCCGCCTATTAACACATCCTGCAGCGATGTCCCTGAGCCAGAGGCCCAAAAAAAAGTTCTGCCGGCATAAACCTCACCACAATGAGCCTCAAACTTTACTAAACGTCATGTCTCTGCTGCATCCTGCTACGTGCCCCAAGTTCACAGGGTTTTACAGGAAAGAGGTGCAAACTCATTTGTTTTTAACTTATTATTTTAACACAAAATCAACAACCTGCATGTTCCAAGCACAGTTTAAAATCCCAGTTGGGTCGTTATGTGATCCACCAGCCAATCATGATGGCAAGAACTGATCTAGTAGTAGTGCTAAGCTAACAAGAAAGGAAACCAAACATTTTTTATCCCTTAATACCATGGGAATGTAATATAGACATGTTTTTCTCTAGAAGGAACACCAGTAATACAGTGGTTTAACTGGCTTTGACGGTCTATTTTCTTAGTTTACCCAGCACATCCTAGAATTGACGACATCCAAAAGAGAAACCAGAGACGTGGATGTGTCATTAAATTGTATTTTCCTTAGATGACGCATCCTGCTCGGACGAGCCAACATCTTTGGTTTGTCGAGACCTTAAAAGTCAGGACACTTGGGAAAAGAATTCCACAAAAAGCATCTTTGTGCCAAAGGGGTGAAAAAGGACATAACACACGGGAGACAAAAGTGTGCCTATGCATGGAAAGCACTGAGATAACAGGAGGAGAGAGAGAGAAGATTAAAGCGCTGAAGCTTAATATCTAAAGTCGGGAAGCAAAAAGCTAGGAAGCCCTTCAGAAATGAGCAAAGCGTGTCCTGCTCCACTTTTCCATGTGATTAGGAAGATAAATATCAGCCTGAGAGGTGTTGAACGGATTGCTCTGCTATTTATAGATGCAGGAAAACTCGGATTGGAGATCTGAGCAGCGTGAAAGCAGAATGTTCTCGGAGATAAAAACGAACTACTAAAATGAAATGACAAGTGTACATGCATCCACCCACACACATCACTGCGCACACAATTCCGAATCAACTTGGCGGAGGACCACGCTTTTTCCCCTAGGGAACACACAGAAGTTGCTGCAGAGGGAGTTTAGCTGAAAAAGAAGTGCCACTGCGAGTCAGCCTGATGTTAAACAGGAATTCTATTTGTGATCACAGCCAGATTTTTAAGTTCTATTCAGGACCCCAGAGAAATCTTGGAGTTCTATACCGGACCCTCGAGAGATTTGAGTTTAATTCCGGATGTTGGAGAGATTTTGGATTTGTGTTCAAAATTTATGAGAAATCTCTGGTCATGCTTTTCCATCAACGTGACCCAGTTTTCAGTTCTGGGCTGGTGCTACTGTTTGTTAAATTTGTAAAAATTGATTTGCTTCACCATAGGATAGAGAGCCACCGTAGCACCACTTCATTACATCACCACTGATACCTTTTACCACCGTATACCTCTCCACAACAATTCTGGTGTCAAGCACAACGGTTTTCTAAACAAATATAAAACAAGAGCAAACGCCTGGTGGATGTACACGTCGGTAAGACTGCACTGACCTTGACCTTTGACCTCCAAATGCAATTAGTTCATCCTTGAGTCAAGGTGGGCATTTGGGCGACATTTGAAGAAAATCCCTCAGTGCGCAATAATGGCTCAGATAAATGTACAACACAAAAACGTAATCCCTCATGAACTGGCCGCCATGAACATAACACATGATGTTTAATTTCCTTTTATTTTCAAAACTACTTTTTCCTTTATCAGGGTGGGGGTGGGGGTCATCCCAGCTGACTCTGGGCGAAAGCTGAGTACACCCTGAACAGCTCACCAGACCATCACAGGGCCAACATACACACAATCACTCAGACTCACACCAAGGGGCAATCGAAAATATTCCTTTAGCTTAAAGTGCATGTTTTTGGACTGCAGGAGGAAACCCAAGGACCCGGAGGAAATCCATGCAAGCACAGGAAGAACATGCAGTCTCCACCTGCTTGCTATGATATGGAAGTGCTAACCACTATGCGACTGATTGCAGTGTATATGTACTATAATAGCCAACAGCATGAATAATCTTAATCAGTGTGCCCATGACAACATGGAGCGCTTCAGTCCGGTCACTGTTTTTTTTTTTTTTGAGTATTGTGAACATTCGGTCATTCTTCTCCCTTTTACTGACAGAAAATAATCAGCTCTTTTTGTTTTTATCAACAGGAATCCCAGTAAGTGAAAAAAGACAGACGAGAGCCTGTTTTCCTGAAGCCTGGGCTTGACACTAGATAACATGTGAGTCACTGAACAGTGCAAGTGGAACAGATTACAATCTGATCTTAAATCACATGTACTAGACCATATTTACGCCGCAGGTAATGAATTTTTCCACTAGCCACCACCACAAGTATATTACAGATCTGTGGGAAACATGGGCCAACATCTGAAGCTGCATACCGCCATAGTAAAGTCACTGCCATTCAAAAGAGTCTGCTGTGTAAAAGGTCTCGGCAGACTCTTTACTACGGAGGGATGCACTTTCAGACATGACCTAGATTAAGTCTCTGCATTCACAGTGATGCTAGCACCAATCAAAACAGCTACATGATGTTTATGATAGCATGT
>JAQMYF010000024.1:5398568-5411672 GCA_030014195.1 Neosilurus mollespiculum
TATATAATTTATTTATTTTTGGGGATGAGACTGGATTCTATACTAACACCGTTTTTATTTTCTTTTTTCATTTTTGTGGTCACAAAATTTTTGTTGGTCATGCTAAACCCACTAAGATGTGAGCAGATCTTGATTCTAGACCAGCAAGGATTTAATGCCCTTCTGGAACTTATTTTCCAGGCTAAGAACTGGTTCTTTGGCTGTGGAAACGACAAGAAGGGGTTCGAAATTAGGCTCCAAATTTGGCTCTTGAATTTTGAAATGGTCTGGGAACCGGCTGTTGGAAAAGTGTCTCCAAGTTTTCTGGATAGGATAGACATTTCTTAGTTCCATTGATGACTCCACAGACCCCATTAAGATTGTGCAGTTTATTTCAGGAAATGTTCCAGAAACGTTTTTTTGTATTATTTTCAGGATACTAGAAAGTTCTGATCAGGATCCAAGTGAAATTTTGGACTTTTCTTCAGGATCCCAAAGCAATTGTTCGAGACCAAATGCTGCAGAGGATGAACTTGATAAAAATATGTGGTACTACGGTACTAGCGGCTCAGTGGTTAATGCTCTGGGTCACTGATCAGAAGGTCAGGGGTTCAAGCCACAGTAACACCAAGTTGCCACTACTGGGCTGCTCAGTTAAATAAGGGAAATAAAAAAATGTAAGTCACTCTGGACAAAGGTATCTGCCAAATGCCATAAATGTAAGAAGAGACTCTGACCACACACTGAACCCAAATTCTATGATTACATTTAGATTATCAATCTGTCTGCAGAGAGGATGTGGATTCAGAAGTGTCAACATTGCTAACAAGAAAAAAGTTTCACCACAAAAACACTAGCATATGTCGGTGAATCTGACTGACAGTTTCCCCCCAAAATTTGCATTAAGCACACAGTATGTAAGAATCCAGTCGGGCAAAAGCTTGATGAAATTGCTTAAATAACAGGTAGAGTTTAATTGCATTTTGTCTGACAGTTGGTTTAGCTCAAAACACAAAGCAGTAGATTACAGGTGGCTCATAGAGTCAAAGCAAGTGGTTCAAACGCGTAAATGTTTCGGGTAAACCGTAGATGTTGTCACTTCGGCAAATTACAGGCCAGATAAAGCACTCGATGTAAATCTGTCAACTGGGTCATTCCACTGTTTGTTCTATTGGCTGCCTCGTCTTTCGTCACATCACCGTACGTGACAGAATTTCATTTCCCTCAGATGTCATTATAAACAAGTCAATTTCCCCTTGTTGACTCCTGATTCACTCACTTGGTGAATGAACCAGACGAGGTCCATTTCTGTGTCCCAGAAGAGGAAGAACGGCAGAAACTGTGCCATGGAACTTGTGCCCCTTGAAAGCCTAAACTCAGTAAGGGCCCCAGCACTGTCTACCCTACTGTCTACACCAGGCCAACGGAGCCAGAGGCCAGGTTTTATATTGGACTCATATGGAAGAAGGAATGTTTTAACAATGACCCCCTGCAATTTCCCGACCAACACATGTTTCCAATTTTAATCGAATTATACATGTTTGCACTGGAGTCAGCTGGAAATCACAAAGAGGAGAAAAAAAACGGTAAAACTGGAATAAACAATGCAAGTACAAAT
Organism: Neosilurus mollespiculum; assembly: GCA_030014195.1. Lineage (NCBI taxonomy): Eukaryota > Metazoa > Chordata > Actinopteri > Siluriformes > Plotosidae > Neosilurus > Neosilurus mollespiculum. Next base: position 5,400,166 of record JAQMYF010000024.1, read on the forward strand.
ACGAATCAGGAAGCAAACACACACTTTACGTTTATATTAATGACTATAACAGAGCTGTTGAAATGTTTCCTTTCTAACCACCGAGCCCTGTCCTTTCATAGTAGAGTGGGAATTGCTTTAATAATGTGGGTAAGTGGTGGGTGGCTACACTTTTGGAGCAGTTCAGCAGAGGGCAAAACGCTGACCACTCCAGAGTACAGAGTACCCACTGACCCTCACGTTAACAAGTGATAACCAAGCTCCACTTTCCAATTTTCCATACAAATGCACGGTCCAAATGGTTAGTAATGTCCAGGGTCACCCGAGGAAAAGCGAGGTGAGATACTGACCAAGTATTTCATAACGTCATTACTTATATAACTGCTGTGTTTGGATTCATGCTGACGGACTCACTTCAATCTTGGTGACAAAAGAAGCGGATGACTTTATGTGGCAGGGAAGTGGAGGACAAAGTCCAGATGTCAACAATATAACAATGCTTCTTGAAAAGGGAAAAAGAAACCATCACATTACCATTTCACCTTGATGATGACTCAACTGCACAAGCGGTTAAAGTATCAGGCTTCTGATTACATTAAAGCGCATAAAAACACCAAGTATAATTAGATCTGGACTATAGGAAATTGTGCCAGGAGGAATAAAAGGCTTGGAAAGACTAATAGTTTTAAGACCAATGATGGCGATTCCTATTACAGATATAATGTGTTCAGAGGATATGAGTCTACACAGCTTGTGTTTCATTAACAGCAATCCATGAATCATAATCAAAATTTGCACTCTGGGTCAACAAACATGAAGGCAACATCAAAGAACGGGTATCCATAATCAAAAAATGATAAGAAGCACACCTCTAAAAATAGTGCTGCACAAAAACAATGAACAAGACCATGAAGAGGAATGGAGACGAAGGGGACCAATAAGCAAACTAATTAACGGTTGAACACAGCACTGGTGCACACCACTGGAAAGAATCCAATGACGAAGGGGGCGGAAACAAGCCTTAATTTAAACCGCAAGCAAACAAAATGTAAAGAATTCTGAGAAAGATGGATGAAAGCAAGCTGCAAGCAGGAGGCGTGTATGAATATCATGGCCTAATATCTAAAAACTTTGTGACTCTATGTATGCAGATTCTAGACCACTACTGCAACACAACCCCTAGTGCTTGTCTTTTTCGACCACAAGTATAAAGGTTGAGTACCTGCGTTGGGTGCTAGCGTGGTTCGCTGACACATTCCCAGCATTAACTACTGCAGAAATTTCTACTAATCAGCCAGTGCACTAGATTGTACATGACCACTGTTCACCATACATCAACACTGCATCCCAGACTGTTATGGGTTACTGAGCTGAATGAGGACGAAAGAAACTGTACTGAGCCACCTGCAGTCCAAAAACAAAATAAAACAAAAAAAAAAAAACACTGAGTCAAGATTAAATTATTACTCACGCTAATGAAGCATGTGCGCATACAACTTTCTCCACATCTGGCAAACTACTGGAAGCAAGTTCTCTTGAACTCCAGTCTAAATATATTTACAGGTTTTGTAAAGTAATATATGGAAAGAGCTAAATTTGTACGACAGGCTTGATTAAGCACAGGAAGTCTGGGATCTGAGAGAAATTCCACTTTGGATCATTAGAGCAAACAGCTTAGCATTTCTTTCCCTGTGATGTATTAACATGGTTGCATTAAGTACAATATTAGCAGAAAAATCAGCTTATTTCCTTAGATATAACAGTCAGCTAGGGAAGCAATTGTGCTAACAAGAAAATTAAAAGTGTACAGCAGGATTGCACTCAAAACCCTACGCTGTTCTGCCCAAATCGCTAATGAGACGGATGACGGCTCAAATTCCTGGCTATATGTAAACGACAGAAGCTTGGCTTGTGATTTATATTTCTTGGTACACTGGAGAATAATCAATCCTATTTTACTATTGGAAAAACTCTCCCGTTTTTAGAATGGTCTAAACGATTACCTTTCCAAATTATCCTGCGGTGCAGGGACTGTAAAACCCATCCTTAACCACTGAGATTCACCAACAGCCCAGAACTTTTAATATCATGGGTATTAAATGTGTCCAGTATGAACTAGTCAGTGTCTTGTAGTGTGAATTAACACCGACTCTCATGTCAAAATATACTTATTCTGTTATCACGTTCAAATTTTATAACTACTGATAGCCAAGAAAAAAATGTGGTCGTTAAAAGGTGCACCAAAAAGACGGATAGACTCGCCTTCTGCATAACACGCCACAACGATTTAGGAACAGCCTAAAGGTGGCACTACACATAAGGTCTCTGTGAGTGGTGTGTGTTTATTATGTTAAACATAGACAGGTTTCAGCATCCTTGAAACAGTCATCATGTAACTCTGTGACACAACAGCCAATGAGCATCAACTTAGTGACACATGGACACGGGACAACCATCAAAATGAAGTTGACGAGTTGGTTCTATACAGCGATGAGTGGACACAGGGCAACCATTCAAAATAAACTGATTAGCTCTATACAACGAGGCTTCGACATGGGCCAGACATGGGTCAACTGTTTAAAATTAAGTTGATGGGTTATGCACAGACACGGCATGGACACCGGACAACCAAAAACGTTGATGAGTTAGTTCTATATAGCAATGTGTGGACACAGGAAGGACACAGGACAACCATCCAAAATGAAGTTGATAGGTTAGTTCTACACAGCAATGCACACACGAGACAACCATCCAAAATGAATTCCATGGGTTAGTTTAATACAGCAGGGTGTGGACACGGGATGGACACGGGACAACCATTCAAAATGAATTCCATGGGTTAGTTTAATACAGCAGGGTATGGACACGGGACAACCATTTAAAATGAATTCCATGAGTTAGTTTAATACAGCAGGGTGTGGACACGGGATGGACACGGGACAACCATTCAAAATGAATTCCATGGGTTAGTTTAATACAGCAGGGTATGGACACGGGACAACCATTTAAAATGAATTCCATGGGTTAGTTTAATACAGCGGGGTGTGGACATGGGATGGACACGGGACAACCATCCAAAATGAATTCCATGGGTTAGTTTTACACAGCAGCGTGTGGACACGGGACGGACACGGGACAACCACTCAAATGAAGTTGATGGGCTGGTTCAGGAGTTAGTCGATGGATTAGTCAGACTCCAGGTTGTACTGGGTGTGTATAAATGGGAAGTGTGGTATTTTGTCCTGGGACGGTACAGGACATGAAAAAGTCATTATATTTGGGGTTTTTCATATTTTAAACATCATTTAATAAAATAAAGCATAACTCGTGTGTGTGTGTGTATGTGTGTGTGTGTGTGTGTGTGTGTGTGGTGGGGTCCCTCTAGGTATTGTGGGAAATTAAATCTGGTTACACTGTTATATTATTTCTTAGAATGAAATCCCCATCAATACAATAAAATCAATACGTAAATGAATATCATTTAAGGTAAAGACATGTTTTAAGGGGTTGGGTAAGGGGTAGGGGGTAGGACTTGGCATGTATTGGAAGTTAGGGTGAGTCCCCAGGAAGTGAAAGTCAGTCCATGTATTTTCCCCTGAAGTTATGGAAACAAACTGTGTGTGTGTGTGTGTGTGTGTGTGTGTGTGTGCATTACTGATGGAGCATGTGCTTCTTACCTGCACTGTACAGTCAATATGCCTAGTCAAAAACATCCATCAAACTTGTCAGGGCAAAAACAAAAGCATGCTGAAGAACAGTTGATTCTTTGGCATGCAGAAATAAAATGTTGCGAGACAAACGATCAGAGCTGAAAATATCAGTGTAAAATGTGAACAGAAAAAATGGAGAGCTGGTTTTTGTCATTTTAAGAGTAAACGTATCTCCTCCAGGTGTTGCAATGTGAATAATTGGTCATTATGAAATCTTGGAATAAAACACATAATCCAACGTTAAGACATTAAAGACACAAACCTTACTAAAAGCACACTGAATCTCAAAAAGTTAGCGAAAATACCAAAAGACACGCAAGAACACAGATCTGAGGGAAAATAATAAGCAGTGTTTGCATGGCAAGGATGAAAAGCAAACAGCAGGGGAAAAAAAAGGCCACAAATTGATCTCAGGGCAGAAACGAAAAATGAAAAATGAATTATAGGACAAACAACAATCGATGATTATGTTCAAAAGAATGCAAGAACGATGGGAAAAAAGGGGGGTGAAGAAGGCAAAGGAGTTCCAGTCGCCAGTGAAGAGGTTTCTCACCCGTCTGAACAAAATGGCAGGAAGAGAGCATCTGGATGGCTACGCCCAAATGCCCTCCTCATCGTCCTATTGGTTGCACATGAGTGCGGCGGGAATCCAAGGCAGCATGGGATTGAAAGGAGAGTTAGTTAGCATGGCAGAAAGACAAGGATGAGTTCAATATTCAGTTTTGTCCTGATCAGAGGAAAGATGAAACATGCTGCTTAATATCTATGAACTAATACAGAAAAAAAAAGAAAAGAAAAAAAAAAAAAGAAAACTGTTTTGCGGGTGCGAATGGAAACACAGTTACTGAACGGTACCTGAATGATCTAAGCTCTGTAGTCAGGAGTCTGGTGCAGTCCCTACGCTGATGTGTGATGCTGTTTGTATGCGAGTTGGACATGTGGGGGTGAATAATGAGGCCCAGCAGGCCAAGCTCACACCAAGGCCTGCTTTAAGTGTTTTCTTGGCAATCAGACAAGCAAATGAGAAGAATCTGTGAAAGGGATGACCCTGGCTATAACGGGATGTGTGCGTGTTCCCAGAGCTTGGACATTCCTTTTCAGAGGCCTCTCTCTCTCTCTCTCTGCAGATGGTTGTGTGTTGTGGTCTGGGAGATGTGACACTCAGTGATGAACTCTTTTCTGGACCCAGAGGAGGACTGGATAACTCGCACAGACCATCTAGAGCAGGGGTCGTCAAAAGGTGGACTGTGGTCCGGATGCGGACTCGGTGAAAAAAAAAAAAAAAAAATTACTGCAGGACAGCCAATCAATGCATGAAAAAAAAATAACTGGCTGGTGTTCAGTGCCTCTGTTTTAAACATGAACCGGCGCTGCTTCTGTGGTTCTGCTTCTCAGGCCAATCACTTACGGTTATCGAAATGCCTGGAGACAGCTTATCATGAAAAGGAAGGATTTTCAAAAAAAACATGCCATTTTTTTCCAATGCTGTTTACTCTCCCCGGTCTGATTAGTGAAGTGATCACATGACTTATTTAATTAGCATGAAGCACCAGGGCAGCACGTTGGCGTAGTGGTTAGCACCTTCACCTCACACCAAAAAAAAAAAAAAGTCCTGGGTTCAAGCCCTGTGTTTTGCAAAGCCCTTTCTGTGTGGAGTTTACACACCCCTCCCATGCTTGTGTGGGTTTCCTCTGGGTGCTCCAGTTTCCTCCAACAGTCTAAAGACATGCCCATTAAACTAACATTTACAGCATTTGACATCCTTATCCAGAGTGACTTACATTTATCCTTTTTATACAACTGAGCAGTTGAGGGTATAAGGCCTCGCTCAAGGGTCCAACAGTGGCAGCAAAGGTGGTAGTGGGGCTTGAACCCCTGACCTTCAGGTCAGTAAGCCAGAGCCTTAACCACTGAGCCACCACTGCCCTTTTAACCTGCTGCTCGGAATTGCCCCTAGATATGAGTACAAGTTAGAGGCTGTGAATGGCTAGGATAGGCTTCAGCTTCCCTGTTACCCTAAAGATGAGAAACTGGGATATATTTTTTTAATCCAGCCTTACGTCTATGTATTCAGTCATCCCCTCAATGAATAAACATGCATTAGCTATAAAAAAAAAAAAATAAAAAGACTACACAGAAAAGCCATTAGAGGATGTATACTGTGTGTTCACGGCTGTGCTCGTGTGTGCGCGCGCGTGTATGGACACGTTTATCCATGTCGATGTGCCCTAATATGAAACAATACAAAAGATTAGACTTGCATGAGGGGTTGTGTTTTATTGGATGTGAAAGATGTAATTTCCTGTTGCTTATATTTTGCTGTAATGACTCAGCGTTATAAAGCAGATCGAGGCCTTGAGGGATAAATTAAACTTTATAGACAGGAATAAAAAATTGAGTACAGAGAATAAAAAAAGCAAAACACACAATAGGAAAGTAGAATGAGCGTGTCGGAGAGAATGAAAGAAAGGAATCTGTATTTTGAATCAGATCATCAATACAGTGTATAGCAGTGAGACCAGGAGTGAACACTACAGCACAGTTTAGTGATTCTCCTGCAAAATGACCCGGTCACTCAGCGGTTAATTACCCGGGCAGGAAACTTGTGCCTGGAGGCTGAAACTGGACCTGGATTTCACTCACCTGATCTGGAGAGGGTTTGTGATTACTCTGGTCTGAATTTGAAGAGGCTTTCAGGTGGTCGTCCTCGTAATTATCGGCCATCAGCTTCATCCGGTTCTGTGTCTGGAGAACAAAAGATAAACGAGGAAAGTTATTCCAAGAACTCACACAGACACAAACATCTCAGATTCCTGGATCTGAAACTGAATTCAGCGCGCTCATACTCTCCTGGCCTTTCAATCCCCTACGGACTCGTACAGAAAACATCAAACCTCTGCACGAGGATGTTTATTTAGGATCGGTGTTTGGCTTTCACATCCCAAGGAACCACCTCCTGATAGATGGACCTGAGATCAGAAGTCGGATTTTAACGCTTAGGGCCCCTCTGGAGCTCATAAGAGAGGTGCGAAAAGTTATAAAGCCAGAAACAGAGACTCTGGGGTATGGGAAGGTGAGAGAGAGAGAGAGAGGGGGGTGTGTGTATGTGTGTGTGTGTGTGCAGATAAACATGAATATGCATGATTTAATTACACTGCGTCTTCAAAAGTGCAATCATGCATGCTCTGAGGAAGTGAAGATGAATGAACAGCAGATGGGTTCATGTTTGACCCTCTTTAGAAATGAAATCTCCGTTTAGACAGTCTGGGGTTTATTTACGCCAGTGTGACGGTGGTGCAGGGTTTGTGTACATTTCAGGCATTGTCCCTCTAGATTCATATGAAGCGGATTTGTTTCGGTGCCATGGCTGTGTGTGTGTGCGTGTGTGTGTGTGCGTGCACACTCGCATGCACGGTGATATTTTCCACTGCTAACACAGAGTGTGATTTATATTGGCAAGCCAACCATCACTCTTGCCTCTCCGCTGCACGGACATGAACGAGTAATAAAATGAATCAATAAGACATTAGAATGGAATGAAAGCCAGGCTGCGGAGCCCCGCCCTTCCGCGCTCTCGGGAGTGTTGTCTCGATCAACCTCGCCCAGAATGTGATGGTTCGGCTCCCTCTGTTTAGTTTTCTTGCCCCTTTTCCCTGCACTTCCCACTCTCGGCATCTCGTTCCCTCTGTGTTCCCGTAACAAGACTGGTGTTAATGGCGATAAACACCATCGTTCAGATGGTCTGGCCTTCCATTTACTCCTAAACGTCAGAGCTGAGTCACTGCTGGTGGGCTGGGTGGGAATATAAAACCAATGCTGGAGAGATATGGGAGACTGGAAATCAGGGCAGTGGAAAGGACAAATTCCTGGAGGGAATCTGTCTGTACTTTTCTCTCCTAGTCTACGTGGGATCCCAGTGAGGACGAAAGGGTAAATATACACTTGAATTTCGACGCAGACTTGAAAAGCTCTGGACTGGAAGGATAAAGCCACTCAAGGTTTGTCGTAAACGGCATTTTACATAAAATTCCAGCCTTCAGTATTTTAGTCTGGCTTTGGAAGAAGCCTCGGAAAAGAAAAGCTAAGCTTAGCTAGCTATCATATATTTAAACATAACTTTATTACCCAAGTTTATTTAATTTCTCAAACATAGGAAATCTGATGCTAACTTCACTCATCGATTGCCACCCAAAAAGTGAGCATGCTAACAAACATTACCCAAGATTAGCATACTACATATCTTTCAGAAAATCGACCTGAATATTTACTTTAGAAATACTGATGACAATTTAAAAAAGAAAACCTGTATTTTTCTCTCATGGTTTCTCTTCACTTCTCTCACTGCAAATCAATCAAGTCAAATCAAATCTCTCACTGAAGCATCACTGCAAATCAATAAAATTATTTTCACTCGTCACCTTTATCCCATCATCAAACAGATCCACGATTGTGAGCGTGGTCTCTTCCATGATGACTCTTCTCCCCTTCCACAGGGGATCAGGGCTCATTGAATGGTCTGGTAAAAATAAAATCATTTGCCATGATCTTTACACCTACTAGATCTCTAGAGATTTGTTGGACTCAACCATCATCAAAACTCTACCTGAGGGTATATTTAGGGGGAAAATTGTGTTCATTGTTCCAGTACCATTCCAGCCTTTTGTTAAATTTTTGCCACACTCTAGCTGTTCTGATGGCTCATAGTGGCCCAACACAGATGCACCAAAATGAGATGCCCACTAGGGGGAGACATTTCATTATATCTATGCCAAGTTATAATAATCCAGTTGTGCCTGGCAAAGTTACCTTGCACTCTCTGAGTGCCCCTCCAGTTAAAATAATATAACCCCAAGGCTCCCTTCTACCCAATAGCATTTACCCAAAACAAGCTTTTTGGCCACCAGGGGGCTTCATTTTTGAGGGTGCAAAATTTGCAGAGAAGACCCAATGGCGCTAATGAACACTTATAAAATCAAAGGACCTCGCACTACTAAAACAAAATTCCCTTAATGTTGGTACAATCTCATAAAACAAGCTGTGAATCAGCCCACTTTACCACAGAGCAGGAGGAAACTTGCGTTCTGTCCGTTAACAAGACCCTTAGTTGCAGATCAAAGGAAGCACTGAATGACTAATCACCGGCGCCACTTCTCCAACACCCTGCACTCAGCAGCTTCACACCTTCCCACCAAACCCCGGGAGACTACCGGGTTTTTTTTTTTTTCTCTTCTCCTTCCTCTAGTACATACTGCAGAACACAGCTGCACATCAGAGCCTCACAAACGAGAGGTCCATTCAGGGATACGGAACCCACTGTAGGTCTATATTCATTACCCTGCAAGGCAGAACCTATCTCCCTTCACTACAATTTGTTCCACATGCTTTGCAGAGTTACTGTCCAGGACACAGGCAAGGGCTCAGGAAGTCAGTTCGACATTCAGAGACTTGTTATACACAAGCCCCTATGCTGAAATGAACCCGCTGAGAAAGTACAGGCTTTGGAAAGCCAGAAATGTAAGGAAAGGAATGTAAGGAGAGGGGGGGGGAGTCAGAGGGAGTGAGCATGCACGGAGTACAGCAACCTCCAGAACGCACATCACTCACTCATTTGGAAAGTTCATACTTCAAAAATAAACACGGAAAATAAACTGTTTGCTTTTAAGCGGTAGAATTACGAGGCCGAGGGGAATTGTAGCACCTGTAAAGGACTAGCATCCATTACCAGACTGAGAAAAATAATGATGGATGTCAGGAGTTTACAAGGGAAAAATTGCTTTTATTATTTATATCGGGTTTAGCTGTATTGAAATCACAGACATTTTTATATACAGACTTCCACATCGTATAGTTCCCCGGCGAGTAGTTTCTCAGCCTACTTTATTTGTTAACACAAAAGAGTCTTTGAATTTGAATTATTTCAATCTTTTCCCTTAATATTGCGGGGCCGGCGGCATAGGGGTTAGGGTGCTGGGTTCATGATCGAGAGGTCGTGGGTTCAAATTACTGTTAGACCCTCACTGTGCTAAGACCCTGGGGGAAATGCCAGTCCACCCAGCCATATAACTGAGTAACCAGCGATGGACTACCATCCCATCCAGGAGGAGACGAACTGCTAGTCGCTTCACGCTACAGAAACCGGTGATAAGTTCCAGCTCTGATGAGTCAGAAGTCTCGGGGTGCACAAGCCCAACAGACCTTACCTTTAATTTTCTCTTAATATAAGAACTGAAAAAAGATCGGTGCCAGTAAATAATCATGATTGTGAAGAAGCTAAATCCGGTATGAGGGATGAAGCGAATGGCAAGAAGGAGAAATGAGAGTGGAACATTAAAAATGCTGCTGCAATAAATCTATCAACTATATCCAAATGTTTTTAAGAAATAACATTGTTTACTAATTAATGCATTATCTATATTTCTGGAGGTGCTGTGGGAGAACTGGCCATATACCAGAAGATGATGCAGTAATCTGTAGTTGAAAATATCCCAATAAAACACCACAGGTTTAGATATCTCAACAGCAATTCTGCTGAATGAATACAAGACTGGTACAAGATATAACCCGCAGATAAGTCTCATCAAGAAGGACATTCAGACATAATAAGAAAACATTCTGTGTGTAGTTTGTTCTAGCTTGGGTTTCATCAGGCTGCTCTGGTTTCCTCCCACAGCCCAAAGACATGCACATTAGGTTACCTGGCTAAATTACCCCTAGGTGTGCGTGTGTGTGTGTGTGTGTGTGAATGGATGTTTGTGTCTGTGTGAGTCCTACAATCGACTGGTGACCTGTTCAGGGTGTAACCCCGCCTCTCACCTTAAGTCAGCTGGGACTGGTTCCAGCTTCCCCTGTGAACCTGATGGATAATCGTTAGAGATAATGGATGGACAGACGGATGAAACAAATTGTTTTGCATCAGGGCATGTTTGCATTCATTTATTTTTCAAAATGTTTTTTTGAAAAAAAAAAAGGTGAAAAAAGGGAATATGATAAAAGTTTTCTAATATTAATTAATAATCAAGCAGAAAAATTTTACCAAGAAATTATTTCTACTTGTTTCATCACATAAGTTTAGAAATCAGACACTCATTAATGAAATAAAAATCCACTGCAGTATATTTCAGGGTAAACAGAGTCAAACTGGAAGTGTAAAGTAAACTATTCTACGTGGTTACACTGAATTATATGGTAGATTTTGGAATTTTATTCTGTATATTATTATAAAATATTTTACATAAATATATGTGATAAATATGAACTAAACTTAGGCTAAAATATATTAATACTAATTGCAAAAGCACTAACTAACTCCTTAATCCAACCTTTTTGCTACTACACAGTAACTGTTGATAAACATCCAGGTCATTTAAAACAATTTGAGAAATAATACATACAAAATAATAGTAAGTTTAAAAGGAGCCAAATTTTTGATGTGAAAGAGTAGCTTGTATTACGGGCATTCTGTAGCATTTGGTCCGTGGGTGATGAAAAAAATAGTTCAATTGGAGTAATAGAGATATCAAAGTGCCTGAATTTATATATTGTTTCATTATTATCTCAAATTCTTAAAAGCTCTTATAATTGTAAATTCTCCTAGTAGAGGACAACCGACCACGCCCCACTTGGACACAACATTTTGCTAGATTCTTCAAACAAACTATCTGCCGATGAAACTACCTTAAAAGTGTTCAAGTTGAGGAGAAATTTTAAGAAAACCTCACCTATAAAAAGTTTATAGTGTCACGCCTATTTTAGAATCTCTTCCGACAAGTGTAATTCATACAACTGATGATGAGTACAACTGAGATACGACATTTATTT
>JAQMYF010000024.1:5447969-5471798 GCA_030014195.1 Neosilurus mollespiculum
TATCTATCTATCTGTCTGTCTGTCTGTCTGTCTGTCTGTCTGTCTGTCTGTCTGTCTGTCTGTCTGTCTGTCTGTCTTCCAACCTACCTACCCACCCAGCCACCTATTTATCTATCTATCCATCCATCTATCTGTCTACCTACCCACCTACCGATCTGTCTATTTAACAATTTACCCACCCAACTCCACCCACCCATCTATCGGTCTGTCTGTCTATATATATATATATATTGTCCCTTTCCATGAAATATATTTTGACAGAATGCTGCCTAAAGGTCTCAACACTGTCCTGTTTGTAAATTCTAATAAAAGAAGAAATGCAATTCCATAAATAAATAAATAAACTCTGAGTATTAAAGATATTATACAACTTTTTTTGTTGTTATTTGCAAAAGTGCATATTGTACACATTGTGTTTACTAGGAAATAGGTTCGATTACTTGCTCAAGGGCACTTTAGCCATGAACGTGGAGGAAGGGAAGGTGCAGCTCACTCCCCAACTGCCCACCGCCATGCATTTTTGCTGCTTAGACGCAGATAAGTTCCAGGACGTGTCTGAAAAGGATGCAAAATTCCCATTTACATGCCACAAAATAGACCTGGAGGATAAAAATGTCTGTGTTGTTTATAATGATGCAGTACATACTTAAAGCACCAGCAGTCAAAACCGCTGCTATGATCCCGATGGATTTCTTATTATCTGTAGCGAAAGACGAATGTCAGACGGACGACAGATAAATGCTCCTGGTGTAAATTAGCCTGTATGAGTGATGAGCCGAGTGTGAAAAGTTTCTGTGTTTGACAATATGGATATAAAGTGTGGATATACATTCACACATACAGAGATAATTCAGGCTTTACACACACACGGTACTGAGTGCTATAGACTATCATGACAATAATGATTAAGCACGTCATGTTGATGCTGTGTAAACACCTAGGAAACACAGTACATCTACTCCCTCACACTCTTCTAAACACGGTTCATCCTCGTCACCATTTGTGGCCAGACGACTTGATTAATCATACATCTGTTTGAGTTCAATCATTTTGCCCATCAAAGGTGGTGTATACACACACATGCTACCCAGTGCTGCCTAAACCACTGCACTGTAGTGTAAACTAATAAATGAGCTCTGGTGATGTTCCAGCAGTCTCCTTACCACCGGCACGTTCTCTCAGAACCACCTTTTAATACGCTGACCTACTGACTAGAAACACTCATTATGGTCAGCTCCAGACCACAGGCAGCAGCTGGCCTCACGTACAGACAGTTTACTCAGGATAAATGGAGCTCCGCTTCTGCTCTACGACCTCCCCGTGCAGCCACGACGAGCATCCTGCAGCTCCCACAGATTAGAAGGGCGAGGAGGGAATGCTAAAGATAGACAAACACGGCTGAAGGAGGAAAACTCCTTGTGGACTCGTACTGTAATCTTGTACACATCGCAAGATCGTAGGTAAATATTTTCTGGTCTTGAGCAGCAAACGTGAGCGAAGTGAACTTAAGCGAGCAGGTTTTGGTGAAGAAAACACGACATTAGATGCAGAATATCTGCCTGAGGATTTACTCCAGGTAATGGTTGGGATTTTTTTTTCCATTAGCATGCTTCATTTGCATAAAATTGGGAAAGTCTAAATTAAAATGTGGCTTGTCGCTCCATCAATCAGTCAGAACTGTTCTGTGACACACACACACACAGGAAATGAATGCTCGCTAGTTGCTTTGTTGCTTGCTAGTCTGAAAACATTAGCTAATTAGATTAGAAAATAGTTTTGTTTATGTTCAAAAATAAATTGCTATTTATTAAACGACTGTGGGTTTGATTTCATATATTTATCATCATCATTATTATTTTTCCCCATGGCACTGGTAACTGATTCCTCCTGTATAACAAAAGCTGCTTCTTTTCATTCAGCTCTTACTCACAACATCTTTATACTCAGCGCTATTAGTGTTTTTGGATTGGTTATCTTAAGGATAAGCCTTGTATATTTTCATGCTTATTTTATATGTCTCCCCCCGTGTTTATATGGGTTTCCTCCAGGGACTCTGGTTTCCTCCACCAGTCCAAAAACATGCACAGTAGGCTAACTGACTGTTCCAAATTGACCCTGGATGTGAGGTGTGAATGGTTGTGCGTGTGTTCCCCTGTGATGGTCTGGCACGCTGTTCAGGGTGTACCCGCCTTCGCCTAGTGTCGGCTGAGATAGGCTTCATCCTCCCCGTGACCCTAAGAGGATTAAGCAGTTTGGTAAATGAGCGATGTGTGTGCACAGCGCTTTGATTTAATGTACTTTTTCACATCATAACAGATTATTATAATATAACCTTCTCAATCAAACCCGACTGAAGTGAGGCAGATTGATATGTTCTAGATCAGGGGTCACCAACACGGTGCCCGCGGACACCAGGTCGCCCCCAAGGACCACATAAGTTGCCCGCAGGCCTGTTCTAAAAATAGCACAACTCACTAGTGAGCTGGGTCTAAAATAAATTTTTGATTTTTATTGTTGATAATTGTGAGAAATCATTAACGTGATCAGTGTCTTCACATAGATGAGTATCATTAATCATTATTGATAATGTATAACTAAAGGCAAACTGAGCAAATGTGTAATTTAAGGAGAGCCAATCACACTGGTAGCTCTTCGTATGACTCAGTACCCATGAAGTAGCTCTCAGTTTTAAAAAGGTTGGTGACCCCTGTTCTAGGGTGTTACATTTCATTAAACAGAAAAATTCATAATAAGAAACAAAATTTTATGCTGCAAAATTGTAGTTGATATTAAAACGAATGAGGAAAATGAGCATTAAACTAATATTCAGAAGAAAAACAATACAAAATGTTAAGACCTTGGATGTAGTGGCACTTGTTGAAACTGATTGTTAGCCATATGTTACAGGGTGCACCCCGCCTTCGCCAGAGTCGGCTTGTAAGGGTCGTAATGCTGACAATAAACAGCCTGTGTGTATGTATTTGGCTCTAGTTACATGGAATCATCATGAAAATAGAGCAGCATGTGCCAAGTAAAGTGTACTGCCCCCTGTCCTGTGTGTGGAGATCTCTCTGCGCTCGGCTTTGATTTGTTTCTGGATTTTACAAACATCTTGCTGGGTACGTCAGTCTAGTCATCACTCGCATAGTTTACAACACTGATTACTGATTACGGAAAGGACAGAAGGTACAAGAGTTCACTACCAGTAAACTAGCTTCTAAGCTAGCAAGCAGTGGAGCTAGCAGCTGACTAGCTCATGGCTAACTGACCAAAAACGGCCCCTAGGGCTTCATGAGGACAAAGAAAAAACAGCAGGTTGAGGAAGTTTATGATATTAAGCAGCCGATTGACTTTCATCTAAACAAATATTTTGAGGTTATAAGATCCTACCTCTATGCTACTTTGATATACACTAGCATGTCATAAAACAACGGTGGCTCAAGCCTGATCAGAAGGTCGGGGGCTCAAGCATCAGCACTGCCAGGCTGCCCCTGTTGGGACCTTAACTGCAGTTGCTGTCCACACTATTTCGGGTGGGCTGTTGGTGTGGCAGAGGATACAGAGGACACATGATAATCTTTTTCAGACGCGACATTTTTGTTTTTGTTTAATGTAGCAATAAAACAAACATCCATATACGTGCACACATGGCCTCAAACTAAAAGCATTAATCCCTCTATGATGAAACTTTTCCTTTTCATAATACTTGGACCTTATTTAGAGATGTTTGATAAATACAGCTTGTTGTCTAAACTAATCAGTAGATGGGAAAAGGAGGAAAGGTGCAGTAACATTAATATGTCCGCCTGTGAAAGAAACCAGGGCTGTGAATGTTCCTGGGAATTGATAGTACTGCTCTGAAGAAGATACACGATGAAGTGTTGATGGGGTCACAGGGTCAACCAGCTCTTTACCCGCCATTAACGGCTTAATGAGAGAACTTCTCAACCTCTCCACACCTCCCACCTGTGTGCCAAACACTCATCCATTTTAGTCCCATTTCCAAATCACTATCACATCTACTCTTCCTTATACGGGCTCCTCACATCTCAAACATTACGGCTTTTAGCTCTGTTCTGTCTGAGGGGCAATGAGGAGTTACACAACAGAGAAAGTGAAGAACGGTACCAAAACCTCACGGTAGGTAGCTTTTCTCATTCTGATGAAATTAAAAACAAACAAAAAAAAAAACAAGTTAACATAAATGTATGTTTAGACCTACATTGCAGCACTGGAACATAAAGCAACAGCGTTCAAATTTTATCCGGTACACTATAGAATGCTTAGATGTATAGAATACTTGGATATAAAAATACTTAGATATATAGAATACTCAGATATATACAATACTTAAATATATATATAGAACATTTAGATATATATTAAAATCTTTATAAGTCCTCACAAGACGTTTTGCATTATCCTGCTAACAAACACAAAAACTTAACCAAAAACATAGCCTTCTTGGCAGAGGTAAAATGTATTTGGAAAAAAAAAAAGAAAAGAACATAAGACAGGACAAAACAAGAAAATAAAATTAAGACGAATAGACTGAGGTAAAGAAAAAAAGGAAAAGCAAGCTGGTTGTAAGGAGGCCAAAACAACATGGTGTGCCAAGTACACGCATGCGTCTGCTCCTACTCGTACTAATCAGTACAAAGTTCCTGACGTTTCCATAAACACTTTCTCTGTTTAAGAGTAGAAAATGAGCTGTAATATCTTTATTTAAATTTCTTAAAGCAATAAAGATATGAGCTAATTTTTCTACTTTCGTCCCTGAACAGAACAAACGTTTATATGAAATGTCAAGAACTTTGCTCTATTATACATTGTTTTGATTTTCTAATCTTTTTAGACACTTTGTGATTCTGGACTCTAAAATATAAGTGCTATATAAAACCTACACTTCATCATCAAAGTTGTTTAGAGAGAAGAATTACTGAAAAGGCAAACAGCCAAATTGAGACTAAACATAATCCTGTACATAAGCCACACGTCAACAGCGAATCGAAGCCCGGGCCCTCTTTTCTCACCTCATTGAGATGTTCACTGAACTCAGACGGTAATTTGAAGTTGAGGAATTTGGAAGAAGACCAATAAGCTGTGAGGGAAGAGTCTGTAAAGCATTATCAAGGGAATCAATCAACAAGCTTTACCTGATACTGCCTCATCTAGCACATAAAAATAAAATATAGTGCAGCTGTGTTAAACAAACTGAGTGTTGGAGTAGCACCAGCATATAAAATAAATAAAAATAAAACCCAAATGCACTCTCGCATAACTCGCTGAGCTTGATTTTACAGAGGTGCGTATGAGACATGAAAGTGTGTGTGAGAGAGGTAAAGGAGAAATATAGCATCTGCTGTCCACTAACAGGAGGGGATCTGCATCAGGACTCGGGAGGACTTTCAGCTTTAAAACTACCTGTTTAAATTATCACATCTGGCTCCGGGTTGCACCACATGATACATTAAAGACAACGTAAAGAAACCGATCCACTGTTCCTCTATTAAATCTAATACCGAACCATGAAGAGCGATAAATTAAAGCATGGATTCAAGTTGACACTTTGGGGATTTACGGTATACAGTAAAACCTCTACTGTGACACTTTAGCTTTCATCTGCTTTGCCAGAAGAACCTCGTATGAATAGCACCAACAAGCAAATAAACCCATTATAGAGCTGTGCATCATTCTTTATATGACCGCAAAGAATCAAATCTGATTGGCCAGAAGGTGCCGATTCATTTTCTTTAAAAATAAAGAAACCAAAGGAAAGCTAATGAAACCCCACAAAGACTTTATTTACGCACTCATAGCAATGCATGATCATTTCGATGATAATAACCTGCGCAGGGATTTGTCTGGTGGACACTCAGTAGCTATTTTCTGAAAGGTGACGGTCAAGTTCCTTCAACATTTATGGAATGAGTCTCCACTGTCAGTGTTTTCACAATTTCCGCTAGGGTACATCCTTCGAGACAGGGGACTTCCCTGTAAAACGATACGATGTGTGCTGTTGTCTTAGTAACTACATGATTAAATGTATGCATTGACCATCCATCCCCCGTATTCCCTGATTTAGTCGTCATCAGTTTCCACCCGTCAAGTATGCTCGCATGGTACACAAAATCACCCCCAAACAGGGCAGGCAAGAGCAAGCACATGCTTCCTCTGAGGCACACCATACCAGTCAAACTGCTGCTCATGCTCTTTTAGGAATAGCGTAACACAACTGAGGAAAGCATGAACTCAGACACCGTGCAGGGAGCAAGTGTATGCCATCCTTCCCTCCCTCCAGAGCTCGGCCAATTGGCTCTCGTGGGCTCCCGGCCATGGATGGCCGTGTGCATAATCTGGAACTCAAATTTCCGATCTCCAGGATGATAGTCGCATATCTTGCTGCTGCACCATTCTTTAATTATTAAAAACGTGCAAGTTGCTGTGATACAAGAGGAAAAACCTCTTCAGGGTTTAATGTTATTATAAGAAAATAATCAACTCCAGAAGTGTAACAGTCAGACTGCATCACATCAGCACATTGTTAATCATCTACTGTATGTGTTTAGAGAAAGATAAGAGAAGGATTAGAAGTATATTTCCAAGAGAAGCAGCAGATATTGTTACACACACACAAAATATGATCAGACAGAAAAATGACTCTGATTAACACAAACTATTAGGCAGAACGCAGACATGGAAATATTTCACCTCGGCACATTCACGTACATCCCACGGATGTCCACACAGTGTTTACTGCATACCCTTTGCCCTCAGAGGAGCTCAGCACTTATCAGCTCTTCTTCCTGAGGCTGACAGGCCGACCTTAATTAACGCTGATAGCAGCACACCAGCGCATCTCTGCCTCTCCTAACCACACAGTAACATAGGAAACTCTGCTGCTATCTCCAGCAGCCCAGCCTCCCATGGGAACAATTACACACCCACACACACACACATACACAGACTGACAGTACAGTGTTGCATAGATCATATCACCCAAGTGTGTGTGTGTGTGTGTGTGTGTGTGTGTGAGAGGGAGAGAGAGTTACTATGTAATTCTTGCTGCCTCTTGCGTCTTGCGCTACGTACAAAATAAATGGTAATGGGTTTGCATTTTATTTCAACCATCTTTCAAGAGACTCTCACGGAACCTGTTTCACTGCATGATATTTTTTACAGCATCACAAAAATTAACTGCTTTTTAACGGCAAACACGTCAAAGTCAAATCCGGGAGAGAATTACACACCGATGGACCGGGACGAGAGCTGGTACAATTCCCGTAAAACTAGCGAGAGGGTTCTTGTGTGAACAGGAACGATGATGATAAACTAGGCCTCGTTCTGTTTGACTGCCAGGCAAATCTCTTTAGAGGTTAAAAAAAAAAGTGAAAAAACAGGAAGAAAAAAAAAAAAAAGAATCATTCAGAAATTAAACAGATGGAGGATGAAATGTCATCAGATGAAAGATGCAATCAGTTTGGGATGTTATTTCTGTACGTATTAGTAATATACAATGTACAGAGAAAGTGCATGATGAAAAACACACTCAGGGATTTGATGAAAAATAAAGACGGGGTGGGGTGGGGGGGTGGATGTTTGTCTTAAAAATCTGAGTACTTAAATCTTATTAAGGCATTCGTAATTCATAAAAGGTCATTTCAGGCAAATTCACACAGGTTTAGCATCCACTGAAATCACGAAATGTAAAAACATGTATTCCTTCATACAAATTCTTACACCAGAGCAGGGATTAAATCAAACACCGAGGCAGCTGCCATTTGGCACAACCAGACTTTAATACCATAAAAGCTGAACATAAACAGTAAAGTTAGGCCGATAATATCCCACGCTTTATGTTTAAACGCGCGTATGGGATAAGTGTTGGTCACAACACACATTTACAGGAGTGCTATACCAACAAAGCCACGGCGAAAGTAAAGGAAGTGCGTAGGAAGAGAAGCAGTTGAGTGACGAACATTTCGGATGCGCTAGACGGAGCTTGACCACAGATGCACGCCATAGACACGCACCATTTGCCTTCACTGGAGCCCGTGGAAGCGCTTGTTCCTATGGCAACACATTGTGTGAAAAACAGCTGGAGCTTCTACCCAAAACGCCAGAGGGAGACAGCGAGGGGCGAGACCGAAGTACCTTCCTGGGAAATAAAGCTCGTGAAGCAGGTCCACCTGTGGAACCTATTATTGCAACAGATGGAGAGGAAAGATGCTTCGTGATCTAGGGGAGTGGAGACACAAGGCGAAGGAAAACATGGAAGGAGAACATGGATGCTTCACCAGGGGACCCCAAACAAAGGATTAAACATGTCAGTGAAACATACGATCCTTAAGCCAGCCTCACAACGCTGTTGGCTCAATGCAGCAGCTTAGCGGGATATGCAACTTACGGCTTATGACAGAACTACAACATGGGTTATTGAGATGTTTTTTGCCACAGCTGGTCGGCTTAAGAATTTCCATTGTAAATAACATGTCAAGGACAAAGAGTATAATTTATAAAGAATGGTGACTTTCTGCTGAAATACCACTGCTGTGTTAAATTAAAGTCAGTTCAAATTGCACAAGTTCAATGGTACTTAAGACCGTAACTGTAGACTCTGTGATCTGAGTTCAATAATTAGCTGCTGGAGCAGGCATATAATATGACTTCAGTCCACATGTTCCTCCACCATTCGAATGCACACCACAGTGAGAATGAATCTGCACCCAGCAGGGGAGTGGGGCTGTTTCTGAAAGAATCCTGTGTGAGTGGTTATATACATACACCATATAACATTAACATGACCTGACTGGTCTGCAGCTGGACAGCCCCATACACAGCAAGGTGCAATGCTCTATATGTACTGACTACTTTCTATCGTAACCAGCATTAACGGTTTCATCGGTTTCAGCTACAGAAGCTCTCCTGTGAGATCAGACCAGACATCCTAGCCTTCATTCACGACATGCATCAGTGTGCCTTAGGAACTCATGCCACTCTTGCCAGTTCATTGGTTGTCCTTCCTTGCACCACCTTTGGTGGATACTTCCCACTGCATACCAGGAACACCCTACAACACCTGCCATTTTGGAGATGAATAAACCCAGTCGTTTAGCAATCACAGTGACCCTTGTTAATCACTCAGATCCTTACACTTGCTCATTTTTCCTGCTTCCAACACACCAACTACCAGAACTGACTGTTCGCTTTCGGTCTATTATATCCCATTGCTTTGCAGGCACCGCCTGCAGTAGAGGGTGGTTGTGGCTTAGTGGTTCAAGCTATGGGTTACTGATCCGAAGTTCGGCAGTTTAATCCCCACTATCCCCACTGTTGGGCCCTTGAGCAAGGAAGGCCCTTAACCCTCAATTGCTCCGTTGTATAAAAATGATATTTGTAAGTCGCTCTGGATAAGAGCATTTGCCAAATGCCGTAAATGTAAATGCGCCATTGTAATGAAATAACCAAATGTTATTCAGTTTAAGTATCTGCCAATTGTAATGGCTAAACAATAAGGTCTATTAATCTCCAAAACTGCAAGTCTTATGAGGTCTTACCGTGGTAGGTCCCTACCAAAGATGGTCCAACCATTTCCAATCACTGTGAAATGATCCAAGACTCAGACACTCTATCTTGAATTACTATCTAATCTTGAAAGTTGCACTCAGACTTTTCATTTTGACTTGTGTGTGCTAACACAGCTTGGATTGGTCAAACCTTCTGCAGGAGCAGGTTGGATTGTCGTACGGGTTAAAGGAAACTGATTAACCTCTTGAGTACTGGGTGGGACGGATCAAATTTTCTAAAGAAGTAGCAATTGATCAAACGGCGTGGCATCAGGTCAAACTGGACAAACTTCAAGAACTGCATGAAGGGGATGGACTGATCAATTTTCTGAAGAAGTGGAATGGGTTGGGGCAAATATTTTGTAGGAGTGGGAGGGATTAGTCTAACTTAGACCATTGAGCTAGTTAGACTCAATGGTCAAACTTTTTTGAGGGAAGGTTTGGTCAGAATTCCTTCAGGAGAGAAAAGGGGATAGAACCGACCGGTCTAATTCATGCTTCCTTGAAGATAAACAGACTTTTTAAAGACAAGGATACAATCAGCATTTCTGTACAATTTTTATTAGATCTAAGGTTCAGCTATCCATTCTTTCATTTGTTTCTGAGCAGCAAGAAAATTATATAAACTATGTTCTCTTGTATATGCCAATGAGCTCCAGGAAAGGCCTATGGCTACTTGACTGAATGGGGTTTTCCTTTGAACGTAGGTGTTTCCTGACCATGTTTAGTGACGAGAAGTTAAAGATAAACTAGGGACAGGCTACTAGCTTTTCTGCCTAAATCTGGGGTAGAGATCAGATGAACCAGGTGGACTACAAAGGTCCTGACCCGCAACAGCTGTTAGAGTTTAGGTGACCTTTGTAACCAGATTACCCCCAGTTAAAGATGATATCATCTGATAATGGTAAAGGACTATTTGAAGACTTTTAGGCAAAGCCGAGGAGGCCACCAACCTTTAATCCTTCGTGTCTTTCAAGGCCTGGAGAAATTTTACCAGGTCTTAATGATGATGAAGGTAAATGCCACGTTGCTGATTTATAAAGCTCAAAGGCAACTCTACCTAGAGACTGACTTGCCTGTGTGCAGCCATTTACAAAAGGTGAAGACACTGCTGAGATATGGAGCACAGAGATTCTCAGTCAACAAGTCAGCATGTCTTTGTGGCCTTAGCTGGGTATAACTGTCTCTGCCATAAAATATCCTGTAACAGAATATCTACATATAGAATAAAGAGGTCTCACTCAACTCTGACGACACTGATATGCCTTAGCTATGGTAGCTATGAGTGAGTGTTGGGTAGACAACTATTCTGTTCACAAGGAACACAGGAAAACCAGTATGCAGCACACTTCAAGAAAACATTGGCAAAGACTGACCTGGGCTCTAGGCTATCAGACTCACTCTTATGGGACTGCAAAAACCTCTCCCATGATGGTAACCAGGCTGGCACAATCTATAAGGAATCCGGGAATTATGTGGTCACCTTTATTACACATACTGTTCTGGACGCAACATTTTTCTTATACTTGTCAACATGATAAAAGACCGAATCTTGCTCATGTGGATTGCATTAAAGGCCTGGTTAGATCAGCGAGTGGATAGATAAAGAGGTGGTTTCATAAACAGAAACAGGGGGTGTGTGGGGTGAGGATACCACAGACCAAAATGAAATGCCCCCAGGCACCACCGGCCACAGCCTAGTTTCAACCAGCACACCATAGAGAATGCTATAAAACAAACACAGACACCCTTCATTAAGCCCACAGCTACCAGACCTAGAAATCTAGAGGTGCATATGCACACCAGTGACACAAGTCGAACATCACGTGATGAGTTGAGCCTGGTTTGGGGCTTCATGAAGCAACCTGCTGCTTTCCTCATTGGACGAGCATTATTTATGACTGCACCGGAGAGGTCCTACACAGGCCCGAGTTTAGCCCTGTCAGTCTTTTACTGCTCTTCTTTATGACTGTCTCTCTTCCCCCCTGCCAGAGATGGCAGTATTTCAGACACTTTGTTAAGGGAGAAGCCCTACATCTGACTTTAGCACATCTGTGAATGACATTCAACTCCCCATACATCCTCATCCCTCAACCCACCCTGACCATTGTTAACCCGTCCATCATAAATACAGAGATAAGTTCCATAACATATTTTAATAAAATATTGCATGGTACATAAAACCAAACATCCATGGCAGT
This sequence comes from Neosilurus mollespiculum, assembly GCA_030014195.1. Lineage (NCBI taxonomy): Eukaryota > Metazoa > Chordata > Actinopteri > Siluriformes > Plotosidae > Neosilurus > Neosilurus mollespiculum. Next base: position 5,459,737 of record JAQMYF010000024.1, read on the forward strand.
TTTATCCACAGAAAGTTGTAAAACGGGGAGATAAAGCAGTTAATCTTTCCCAATGTTCATCACGGGGATTTCACACTCTACACAGCATCGCTTTTCTCTCCAAAACTTACCTCGCATGCTAACGTTCAGCCTCTTGGAGCTTTAGGAAAGTGGATTTACACGAGTCTGTGACCTCCATTAACAGAGAGCAAAAAAAACAACAAATCTAGCTGGACAAAATGGATCCTTCTATCCACCAAGTTATATACAGAGGATGTGTGTGTGTGTGTGTGTGTGTGTGAGAGAGAACTGTTACATGAGGGTCTTATAGGTTTATACACAGTTTACATGATTTCTATTGAGGAGCCCAATCCAACACATTTCATCAATGCTACTCATGTAAATATTAACATACAAGAGCTCAAAGTGAGCACAATATACCCCACAGAATATCCTATGAAATTGGATCATAGTACTAACATTACTTTGGATATTAGCTCACAAGATAGCAAAAGGTTTTCTTCTTTCTTTGCATGACTATATGTTTTTTAACATTTCCCTTCTCCAAGGTGAAGCTTTCTGTGGGGAATTCTGTATTCAGGATTGTCAATGAGTTTACTACATTATCGGCAACATGACTGTGTTAAAAATCGTCCGATCTTTGTTATATAATAACATGCATACCTTTAGCACGTGTCCAACATGCCTGCCAAGTTTGCACAAACTCATTATGCGATAGTATGCGTATCCTTGGCACATGTCCACCATATCTGCCCAAGTTTAAAGAAATTCCAAGAAAGGCTAAAGGAGGAGTTAATTTAAGAGGTTTCTGGGACAAGCAGATGGACAGCATCATGACATCATCACAAAAACAACATTCACCAGGATAAGATCTACAACAATAATGGATTTGTCCATGACATATGGCATGCATGTAGTACACGCAATGGTACTATAATTGATCTGTCTCTTTTTCATTCCTTTTCTGACCAAATTAATGTTTCATGCATGAAAGGTATCTATATTTCCAATACTGTTATTATAATAATAATAATAATTAATTATTATTATTATTATTATCATCATCATCATCTGCTTGTTCCTGGGTCGGGTCACGTGGGCAGCAGCCTAAGCACTGAGGTCCAGACGTCCCTCTCCCCAGCCACTACCTCCAGCACTTCCAGATCGGACACCGTGGCGTTCCCAGACCAGCCGAGAGACGTAGTCTGTAGTTTGTGTTCTGGGGCAACCCCGGGGTCTCTTCCCGGTTGTACATGCTGAAACACCACACCAGGGAGGCGTTCGGGAGGCATTCTAATCAGACGCCCAAGCCACCTCAACTGGCTCCTCTCAACACGGAGGAGCAGCGGTTCTACTCCAAGCTTCTCCCGGATGACAGAACTTCTCACCCTATCTCTAAGGGAGAACCCCGCCACCCTGCGACGGAAGCTCATTTCAGCCGCTTGTATTCGCGATCTTGTTCTTTTGGTCACTACCCAAAGCTCGTGACCGTAGGTGAGGGTAGGAATGTAAATCTATGAGTAAATCGAAAGCTTTGCCTTCCGGCTCAACTCCCTCTTCATCACGACGGACTGGTACAAGCTCGCTTTACAGCAGAGGCTGAACCGATCCGCCTGTCGATCTCCCACTCCATACTTCCCTCACTCGTGAACAAGACCCCAAGATACTTGAACTCCTCCACTTGGGCCAGGACCTCATTCCAGACCAGGAGGGAGCATTCCACCCTTTTCCGACTGAGAACCATGGTCTCGGACTTATTATTATGCTGATAATGATTATTATTATTACTACTATTATCATCATTATTATTTTACAAGTATTAGTTAGTAATAGCATTAAACGTGGAATTAAGATGGTGTAAGAACTTTGCCATACACATTCATGGTAAACAAGTTAAGCTTTATCTTCTCATCACGTTTTGTGGCTAATTTTCATATTTAATCATTACGCAGAAGTACATAACGTTTCTTCAGACTTCCTTGAAATATCACTAAGGATCATAAGGTGACAGACGTTTGTGCCTTTTGCTTCAGGGACATACTTGGCTGAAACCAGAGGACTCAGGGAGGTACTTAGGGAACCTTTTGTAAATAATAACAATTTATCAAGTAATACATATTTTTTCCTCAGATGGTGCACCTTTCATGGTATTACCCTACCAAACCACAGTTTTCATATCAATACCCGTCCAACCTTTCTCTTCCTGGAGGGACTCTTCCTTTTCCCTCAAAAATGTATTCACTTCAGGGTTTCAATACCAAACTACAAATACATTTTACCTGCAGAGCCCAAGAAACATGCCTTGTAATGAAAAGCTTGAGTGAAGTCACATGACTTGTAAATTTCCGGAACAAGCATTCAAATAGTCCTTTCCCAGAAAATCAGCAGGGAGGCTCTGGATGTAAAATATAAAGGAAGAAGTGTCAAGTGAATTAACAAAACACTTGAATTTGGGAGACTGTGACAGTTCAGAAGTGATGGAGGACTTGTGTCCACAAAAGGACAAAAATTCTTCTTGTGATAAATGAAAGAGTAAAAAAAAAAAAAAAATACATCACTATCAAACAAGAACTGAATAAGCATACATAAGTAAGCACAGAAAGTCCAAGAGTTTGAAATTTAATGAAACATGGCTTGTAATAATAGAAAAATGTGAATTCCGTTTCAAGCACAAACATCACTAATAAATGTCCTGAATGGTAAAGTCCTGATTAGAAGACAACTGACTAGATACTGGGAAAGAAGAGAGCCCAGAACCAGAGATAAACACAGACACAATATGAAAAGCACGAGAGAGAAAATAAATGGAGAAGAGATAAGGAGGAAAAGCAACAGATTGCCAAGGAAGACTAATCTGAAGTGCTGAATGTGTCCAGGTAATCAGGTTACACTTAAAAAAAAGGCAGAGAGAGATTAGACCATGATCTATGAGCATAATCCGCTCCAGATCCATCTCTGAAAAGTCCAAAGATCCAGTATGACGACGGAGGAGAAACACCACACCTGTCAGACGCGTGCTGACGGCTCCTTTCCTCTCCCTCCTCCACCGGCCCCCCGTTTTTTTTTTTAACCTTCTTTCCTCTTCAAAGGGCATTTCTGTCTGTTCTCTCCCGGTGGAGATGGACGGGTGGAATTTTTCCACCCTTTTCCGCTTGTACGTCATGATGTCACCAGCGTGACGAGGATGAATGATACAGAGCAGATCCAGGGGCGCACACTCAGACTGGCTGACCCATAACGGCTCAGCTTTACACCCTGATAACAAGCTGAGAAGCCGGCTTAAAAAAAACCCAAAACACTTAACGGTTCCTTATCAGCCGTGCTAATGCGCCTGCTGTAATTCGCCACTACAGAAAGAGACCAGCTGAAAAAACCCCGCATCGAAATTATAACAACTCATCTTCAACCATCCACTCTGCTCTGACAGGCCTCTCCTTTATCCGACCCCAGTGCTGGACATCTCGCTGCTTCTGACGGCTACTTGTCATAGACAAACAGACCTCCACCCCTCTTTCCTCGAGGATATCGCACCGAAGACAGACCCAGTTCTAAGACGAGCGTTAAGGTGCTACGGCAGAATTCCAAATAGTTTTGAAATCTATTCTATAATTTACTACATGAAATGACAGGAGCATGCAATCTTCCAAAGATAGAGAAGTCTGTTATGTCTGGAAACACTTCAACTCCTTTCTAAACGTCTTTTGGGACGTCTTTTTAAAACGATGAAAATTAAGACTGAAATGCCGCCTCGCTCATTCATTCTTCCAAAGTGCAGAAACACGGCTTGTTCGGTTTCCAGCAGAAACCTGAGCACGAGCACATTACTGGCTCTCAATTAGCTGAATGTGGGGGTGACTGAAAGGAGGTTAGCGTGCCAGTAACCTAAACACACGCCGACCCACTGAACAAGCAGTCGGACAGATGTGCTATCTTAGCCGCTGGTCGCGCTGCTGTTGGCCAACAGGGTGGAGAAACTGCATTTGGCATCACGAAGCGAAGTCTCATTACAGATGCCTGTAAACGCCTGCCGCGCCCGCCCGAGTCTGCCTTCTCCGTTTAACGGGCAAGACTGCTCCTACCCCACTTCTCTGCCCCGTGCCAGTTCTTGTAACCCGGCTTTACAATGTTATTATTTTCCTTTCTCCTGTTTATTTATTCCTTTAATTGGGGCAGAGTGTGGGTGCAGGAGCTGTAAGCTGGAGACCTGCGGTTTTAACACGCCCCACAGCGCTCATGTTAGCGTCTACCAGCAAGACTCAAGGAAAGGGATTTACTGCACACACGGAGACAACGTCACATTCTTCAACAATGTGGATTTACAGGCATTAGAGACAAACCATAGTCTCATAGCAGGACTGGTCCCATCATGCCTCTAAAAAGTCTACCTGCCTTTTCCAAAAGATTTCCTTTTTTTTTCTTCCCCTGGCTAAAAGTACAGTTGATCCCTTAAGCCCAGTTAAAAGGTTTACAATGGAGTCACCAGATTACACCTGAAGAGGTTTTTGTGCCAATCGAAAATTTCCATTAAATTGAAAATAATTTATTTCTGCAAATATTTTCTCAATTTCAGATACTCCTTCTTGGGATCTCGTCCTTAAAAGTCATTAGCTTCAGAGGTTTATCTGAAATCACTCAAACAATTTCTTCATATGAAAGCAGGAGATTTTATGGCCAAGTTTTTCTGACTCAAAATCTAGAACTCTGGCTTGTGAGAATACACTGACGTTAATGAATTGACGCCTCAGGTTCCCACGCAGCGTGTGTTACACTGCGCTACATCCTCAGCAGACGTGGTGTTTACTGCCTGCATTCCTATAACACCCCCCTCTAAAAAAAAAAAAAAAAAAAAAGCCTTTCTGCAACTTAAAAAAGAAAAAACACCCCAAGGATCATACACTCTTTCTTGGTTTAGATGTCAGGCATCCAAATGCACGTTTTTTTTGTAGCTGTCCCTTCTCATAGCCAAGTGTTTACCCCTATAACACATCCCAGACATAGTTTGTCACTTGGAAAGAATTCGCTTTTACCTAGGCTCAACTTAGCAAAAGTACTTTCGGGTATTTACCTTGAGCGCGGTCGGCTAACAAGCGTAGATAAACACAAACGAGTAGGCGTTTTTTTTTTTTTTTTAATTTTCCAAAAGTATATTTTGGCTTCTTCTTCACTGTGGTTTTCCAAAGAAAGTACACAAAAAAAACCCCACAGAGTTTAAAAGGGGATCATAGAAACGCTTCAAAATTCAATTCTGACACTTTTCAAGCACTGGTTCTTTCTCGGGTGGAGGTTTTTTATTTTTTTTTTTAATAAGGAGCAACCTGAGAGACGTTTGTCAAACCACAGGAGACGTGACGACTGAGTGCAAAAGCTTGCCTCTCTGATTTCTTTAAAAAAAACAACATTTTAACTCTTTCTGTATTGCAGATTTTATGTAAAGAAGTGGGTGAAGAATATATAGGAAGATACATATAACAATCCTGGAGCAAGACAAAAATCTGAAATCAAAATGAATGAATAACAATAAAATGTACGAGGGGCTCCCGGGCAGCGCAGGAAAAAAGCACTGACCAGGAGACCAAGAGAGCATAAACTGGCCGAACTCTCAGGAAGGAAGGGATGGCATTCACCTTCTTCCCTGTCAATCACAATGACATGAGCCAATCATGGGCATGTGTGAGCTTATGCATATGAAACGAAAGGTCGCTGGTTCAATTCCTGAACCAGCAGGAAGAATGTGTGGTGAGCAGCACCTTCCCTCCCTCCACATTCATGGCTGAAGTGCCCTTGAGCAAGGCACCTAACCCCGACCGGCTGATGGGTAAAATCCCACCGCTGCCAGTGGCTCTGTTTCTACAGTTTCCTCCGGCATCAACAAAGTATTCTGATTCTGAAATGCAGAAGTCAAAATTTCCCTTGAGGAATTAAAAAAATAAAAATAAATAAATAATAAAAACAAAAAAAAGGTAGGCAAAACAGTGCTTTCCACTAAGCATGGTACGCCACCCTTAGAAAAACTATGTGGTGAGCTTCGCCCTGCCTGGGTTGCAGCCGTCATGTGATAGGAAAGAGATGTCTGATGGGTGGGTATTGGCCATGGATAAATTCCAGAAGAAAATCCAAAATAAATAAATTAATAAATATGCAAAACAAAAATGGGATAAAGAAGGAACATCGGTGGAACCTAAAGCACCACACAGGGTACACAAACTTTTTACACGCAGGATAAACCAACATTCCCGAGTTCCTCAGTGCTGAAGAGGGACTCTCCCGTCACACCGAGCCATTGGAGGATTCACATTTAAGTGCAGAGCCCTTTTTTTACTCACCTCCCACTCACTACATCTGTCAAAGCAGCTGGACAGATGTGAGCGCACAGCGGCGCGGGTCACTGGGGGTCGAGCCAGTCACCGTGACGGCATCACACCCTGCTGACTGCTGCTCACAAGCCACGTGAGTGTGTGTATGTGTGTGTATTGGAAGTGACAGCTGTGGCGTGTAGGAGCATCCTGGAGTGCTCTGTGGTCGATGGGGAGATGGGTTATCACCCACGGACCTCAGCACCACACTGGGATTATTAACAGTGTGAATAACGCTCGGCACATTAGAGGCTTAGAGCTGAGTGGCAGGTTAACGAGCTATGACTGTAACCGTGGTGGTCTTATTCATATGAGTAGATTTAGCTGTGCGGTAATGTGGGGAGTCCGGGGAGTCAGAAAACTCTAAACGGGCCCAAACAGCCTGGTCACGCCCAACTCTTCCTCTACTGCTCCCTCTAGCCTAAATACCTCAGCTTCCCAAGCCTTTAACAAGCCTCAGCTGTCTCTCTCTTTCTCTCTCAGTGTGAACTAAACAAAAATCCTTCACCTCTCTCTCTCTCTCTCTCTCTCTCTCACACACACACACAGCCCAACATGCACTATATAATATACACCCCCACGAAATGAAGAAGAGGAAGAAGACACCAACACTAACCCCTAACCACCTCTGGACTCTTACTTAGACCATCGGGTGACACCACCACACCTTTCCCAGCATGCACTTCTGCTCGGGTTTAAGAGTGTACAGAGCGTAGCACAAACACAGAATGATTGATCAAACCTTTGTAGAAACAGCGTTTCTCTGTTTAGGCTAAGTGACAAAATCTTGGCGGAAAACTGAAGACACTGAATAAATAAAAAGCAAAAACTGGTATGAAGAGAATTCTCTAATAAAATTATAATAATAAAAGGGAAGGGGTGGGTGGGGGAATGGTGACCTGAAGTAAACCGAACCACAAAGCAGTTGTCGCTTTTTAAATCACAAACGGCAACGGTTCATTTTTATTTACACGCAAGTTTTCATTTCTATGGAAAGATCTACCCGATCGTCTTTACGCAGCTCCCGAATCATGTCCTAGTCACTACATATCCTCACTACATCGGAGGCTACACATAGTGCACTTCTTCCCTGAAAGAAAAGCACTTTAGATACAGCCTCAGGACTCCAATAAAGAGTGAACAACATGTATGCGGTATTAGTACAGTATACTACACGGGAACATGGGCACAATCTGATTGGTCTGCTATTTCAGGGCTTAAATAAAAAAATAAATAAATAATACATTTAAAAAAGGCATTATTCAGAGTGGATAATACTTGAATCAAAATGACGGACACTTACACTTGAAGCTGGCGCGGACACGGTTACTTTAAGTAGGCAGCGTCATCATTCTTACGGTTAAAAATTTCGAAATTCAAGATGAACAACTTATAAGCAGTGTTATTATCAGAATCAGAATACTTTATTGACACCAGAGGAAATCAATCTAAAATTAAAAATTCAATTATCAATATAAACAGATCCAGAATGAATGGTGTCAGTGAGTAATACGTGGAGTATTATCAATATGATAAACAGTACAATGTAAATGTATAACAGTGGATGTTGTTGCTATATGGAGGAGTTGTACAGTTTAATGGCCGCAGGTAGGAATGATTACCTGTGTGGTTTAGTGGTACATTTAAGTGGTATGTTCAGCAGGTTGTGAAGCGGGTGGAAGGTATTGTTCAGTATCATCCTTATTTTGGACAACATTCTCCTCTCCAGCTCCATCCCTACAACGTTACTGGCCTTCCGGATCAGTTTGTTCAGTCTGTTTGTGTCTGTAACCCTCAGCCTGCTGCCCCAGCATGCAACAGCATAGAGAACAGCGCTGGCCACAACAGACTCCTAGAACATTCCGAGCATGGTCCCGGCAGATGTTGGACAACCTTAGTCGCCTCAAAACACAGAGACGGTGCTGGTCCTTTTTTTAAAGTGTGGTTGTGTTCTTAACCCGGTCCAGTTGTATATTTCTAACCCAGTTCTATATAACGGTGCAATCTGGTCTGTCTGATTATTCAAGTGGATATCGCTTGAATTAAAATGGCGGACAATCACAGTCTCTCATGGTCACTTGAAGCAGGTGGCGTCATCATTCTCACACTTAAAAATTTATTAATTAACCATAAAACTTATTTTAGTTTGTTTTTCTTTTGTTTCTGTGTAGTATTTAATAAAACACATTTTCGGAGCACAGATTACTTTTGATCCTGTATAGTATGTACTTAACTCTGGATGATGGGGTTAAAAAGTGCCATTAGCTGCATGGCGTTTAGGTCGGGACAAAGCTCAGAAGTCACCTGACCCGCCTTGGTCATGATTTAAATATGTATATATAATATATATAATTCATAGGGACAGTGTCACAGCTGTTTGAAGTAAACAGCCAGAATATCATGAACGATATTCAAACAAGACAATCCCAAGACTGCAATCCTGGAGCCCATTCCTTATTCTATAGAAAAAAGAGGAAAAATAAACGGCATTGCTGGATAATCTTCCAGAGGAAAGTATTCACCAGGAGAGAGGATGAGAGACAGACGGAGACCGAAGCAGGACCTCTGATTGTCTCTCTTCCTTTCGTGAGCCTGTGTGTGGCTAAATCTCGAATCCTGGGAAGTAAAAACAATGCGGAGTGTGATGGACAGAATATTTGTGGAGGGGAGGGCTGGAGAAGACGAGGTCAGAGAGCCTGTGACAGACAGAGATTAATGAGGCACCTCACCCTTCTTCAGCCTCCACCTCCACCCGTCCCCGAGCCCTCCAGCTAGCCGTAATGCTTCCTAATCACCTGGGTGTCAAGTCTTATTGTTGCGATGCTTGCACGCTTTCTCTCTCTCTCTCTCTCACACACACACTCACTCACTCTCTCCTTCATGCACACACACACACACACACACACACACACATCTGCCTGATTCAGCCTGATGCTCATGGCAATGCATAATCTATGTCTCAGGCTGCCTCTAAAACTTCACTCTTCCACTTTTTCTTTCCCTCTTTTGTTCGTTCTCATGAGTCGTGCTCACTGGTGATCACAGAGACACCTGTTTTCATTTTACGCTGATGTTTGGACAGGAGAGAGAGAGAGAGAGAGAGAGAGAGAGAGAGGGAGAGAGAGAGACAGGGAGAGAGAGAGAGAGAGAGGGAGAGAGAAGGACCTGGCAATCTGCATGTGCTCAGAGAAACTATAGCAAGAACTGTTTGAGAATCAATTGCGTGAAGGCACGGAATAAACAAAGAACATACGCTCATCTATCACTGCCAGGAGAACAGAACCCTCAGCTGTTCTCCCCGGAGCATTCCTGTCACCGAACAGTCCTGCGTATGGACAGTCGTCACCACTCAGAGGTCAAAAACCGCTCACTCACGGAAGGACAAAGAAGAGCAGGCGTATGACAATCACATGGCGTCCTTTACACTCTTCACGTGTACATTTCGCGCTGACAAACAGATCTGACGTGACATCTTCAAAGGTCCACGCATAAAAACCAGAAAGACGAGTAGTTAAAGAATAACAATTGAATGGGGGGAACAACTTTTATAGATCCCGTCAAGAAGACTGGCCTTCATAGCAAGCCTTTGATACACCTGAGTGTGTGAGGTTTCACTGTGAAACGTTCAAGATGTTCTTCTGAAGCAGAAATCCTAGAGAGGGGGGGGGAAGGGGGCACAGGAAGGAACGATCATCTAATCTTTACGAGGCATCTGTGTGTAAAAGACACCGCCACAGGAGAACGCGCGCTCTCTCCAGCCTCCCTCAGCTTGTGTTAAACATCATGAGCGTCATCTTGAGAGCCACTCGGATGAGCGCTAAGCGGAAGACTTGTCAGTAGGTAGCTGAGGAGGAACATTATCCCGGAGCGAGCGTGTGTGTGTGTGTGTGTGTGTGTGTGTGTGTGTGTGTGTGTGTGTGTGTGTGTGTGTGAGAGAGAGAGAGAGAGAGAGAGAGAGAGAGAGAGAGAGAGATGACAGCACAGCTCTTAGTATGTCCCTCCATTCCAGCAGCGGTGGATGACAAGACAGACAACACTTATCAGCCTCCCTCGGTCTCCCCATCACTGCTAATCTTTTCCACATTTTCCCTCACTCTGCACTCCTTCCCCTCTCCCTCGCTACGATGATAATCTGCCGAGAAACCGGGAGCCAGCGCTCTGTGTGACGATTCCGGTCTCCAGGTGCCAAGAGGCCTGAGCATGGACTAACCATGGAACACGTCAATCAAAGTTCTACTGTGCAAAAAAAAAAAAAAGTGAGAGAAGAGAGTGACAGAGAGATAGAGAGAGAGAGGCAGGCAAACAGATAAAGGAGGGTGAGAGGAAAAATGTGAGTGACGAAAAAGCATGACGGAGAGAAAGAGACTTAAGAGAAGAGATCAAGAGAAGAAAAAAGAGAAAGTCAAAAAGTGAAAGAAAAATGGACAGTGGGAGACAGAAAAAGGCAAAAACAGAAAAAAGAGAGGGAGAGAAAAGGAAAGCTAGACAGAGCAAAAAATAATGAACGCGAAAGAGAAATAAGGGGACAGATAGAAGACAGAGCAAAACTGGGAGAAACAGACAGAAAGAGAGGTGAAAGGGAGAGAGTGACAAAAACATGGAGAGACAGAGAGACACTGAGAGAGAAGCGTTAGAATAGGAGTGAAGAGAGAGGAAGAGGCACCGAGGCAGACAAAGAAATGGAAAAAAGGAGAAATGGGAGACATAGAGAAGGATAAACAAAAGAGAGAGAAAGATGTAGAAACGGAGACAAAAAAAGAAAAGAAAAACAGAGAGAAAGTGTGTGTGTGGAGGGTAAATAGGGAGAGAGGGTATAAGATGGAGAGTGGTGGAAAGAGGTGATGTGAGAGTAAGAGAGAGGGAGATAGAGGGAGAAAGAAAAAAGAGAGTGGGGGGGTGTGGGAAGGAGAGAGGAAGGAGAAAAAGAGAGAGAGAAGGGGGACAGAAGGTAGAGAGTGTGAGAAAGGAAGGGAGAGAGTGTGTGAGAGAGAGGGGAGAGACAGATGAAGAGAGAGGGAGGAGACAGAGAGGAAAGGGAAAGAGAGAAAGGTAGAGAGTGTGAGAAAGAGGAAGGGAGAGTGTGTATGTAAGAAAGAGGGGGGAGAGGGAAAGAGGGGGAAGAGAGAGAGAGGGTGGAGACAGAGGGGAAGAGGGAAAGGTAGAGAGTGAGAGAGAGAGAGAGAGAGGAAGGGAGTGTGTGTGTGAGAAAGAGGAAGGAAGAGTGTGTGTGAGAGAGTGAGAGGGAGAGATACAGAAAGGGAGAGTATGTGTGTGAGAGAGAGAAAGAAAGAGAGAGAGAAAGACGAAGGTAGAGTGTGTATGTGTGTGTGTGTGAGAGAGAGAGAGAGAGAGAGAGAAAGAGGAAGGTAGAGTGTGTATGTGTGTGTGTGTGAGAGAGAGAGAGAGAGAGAGAGAGAGAGAGAGAGAGAGAGAGAGAGAGAGAGGAAGGGAGAGTACGTGTGTGTGTGTGTGAGAGAGAGGAAGGAAGAGTGTGTGTGTGAGAGAGACAGCGAGAGAAAGAGAGGAAGGGAGAGTGTGTTTGTGTGTGAGAGAGAGAGGAAGGGAGAGTACGTGTGTGTGCGAGAGAGAGGAAGGAAGAGTGTGTTTGTGTGAGAGAGAGAGAGAGGAAAGGAGAGTATGTGTGTGAGAGAGAGGAAGGGAGAGTGTGTGTTTGTGTGAGAGAGAGATAGAGGAAAGGAGAGTATGTGT
>JAQMYF010000024.1:5497167-5529936 GCA_030014195.1 Neosilurus mollespiculum
AAGTAGATAAAGAAAGCGCAATTAAATAAATGAGAGAAAAATATTTAACTTTACTATTTATTTATTGAGGAAAACGTAATATTATTAATATATGTACTACGCAGGAATGGTACAACGTGATTGGTCTGTTATGTTGGTATAAAAAAACAATAATCTGAATGGATCATGCCCGAATCAAAACAACATACACTTACAGTTTGTCACGGTCAGATGAAGCATACGGTGTCAGCATTATGGTGCTTAAAAATGGAAAAATAAGCCATATAAATCTGGTTTAAGTTTCTTTTTGTTGTTGTTGTTGTCTTGTTTTCTCGTATTTATACGCTAACACTGACTAATCAGGTTACACCGCCACTTCTTCCCAAAGGCCTGTTCAATGGTGCAGGTCTATAAAGTTGCGTTTGATGGGAAAAAATGTCTAATTCTTGAAAATGTTAAAAAAAAAAAAAAATTAAAAAAAATAAAATAAAAAAAAAATAAAATAATCTACGTTCTTTCTATCAAATAGTTTGATTCCAAATGTTGTTGATGAAGAATAAGCATAAGGCTAGAGTTAAAAGGAAAAGCTGGCCGGCTAGGGTTAGCATGCTAACTAAGCAGTTGGGTTGCAGGGGGGCCTCGGCCGGTAGCCGAACTCTCGCTTGGCGCATATCACTCATGATCGATTCTTCTCTTGTCACTGGCATCAGGAGACCTTGCGTTCTCATCTCCGGGACTATTTAGCGACATCCACCTTGTCTTCAGTGCATAATTATTAAATCGAAAGAAACACACAGAATTTGTGAGGTACAATCACAGCTAAGCTGTTCTATACCTATACAGAACTCTAACTTCAATACCCAAAAGGGACAGGATAATGGGGCTTGTATGTCTGTCGCACATAAATAAAAGCCATAACTAGCTCTTTTATAACCATTTTACAGCCAAATATAACAATATGGTCATTTTTTATGTATTCCTATCATGAAAGAGACATTTGGTTCTCACAAAGACCAAATGTCCCATTTACAACCTAGCACACATGCACACCAAAGTCTTTGAACTGACACAACCAGACTCCACTGGCAAATGTCTAAGCAAGGAAGGAAAAAGCACAATAAAAAAGAGAGAGAGAGAAAAAGAGAGAGAGAGAGAGAGAGAGAGGCAGGAAACATAAGCTAGCCATTTGCCTGGTGCCTTCTCTGTGCATCGCATGTCGCCGAGCTGCACTAACATTCGAGTCATTACTGTCAAAACAACAACAGTATTAATGTCAATACAGAACAGTGAAACAACAGGAGTTCTCGCCGGACAGCTATCCCCTTACTCCGATACAACTGGCCTCTTTCTGCTGGGCAACATCTGTGTCTGTCTTTAGAGAGGAAAAGCCGAGGGGCCCCGGTGAGACACGAAACACCTGAGAGTAGATAAATTCATTTTCCATTTTGATACGTTTCCCTCTCGATTGGGGCTCGGGATCTGTCAGTGCAGTTGTCTGGTATCGAGACCTGATTAATGTGAGGTCACGGCAGGCTCCTGCTTTTCCAGAGCACTGCGGTATCATGTTGACACGGTGACGGAGAAAAGGAAAATGATACTCGAGTTACAAATCAGAGGAAACTTATAAAAGCCACCTCTAGGACTTGTTAACTTGAGCGTGCTGAGAGATTTATTTAGCTGTATTTAAATCAAGAATAATATTAATAAGAAGAAAAAGGGGGACGGGGTAAAGCTGAGACAACCAGTGAAACATCAATCCTATCAGAGAGAGAGAGAGAGAGAGAGAGAGAGAGAGAGAGAGAGAGAGAGAGCGCACAGGCAGTGGGAAAACATGAGGAGAGTAAATAGAGGAATGCAATCTATTTTTCTGTCTCGGGGTCAGATGTTACTAAGAAGTTCTTTAGGCTCGATTCTCATCACACCGTACAGCAAAATAGTAACTACATATTCCAGCACTACTCTGTGCAACCGCTACCAATCTACTAATAATCCTGGGCTTTTTAACTCGGCTAATAAACTGTATATACTGCTTCCACACTTAAAACTTGGGATACTATCAGGGTAGAAGTAGCATTATGAAATCCCACTAACTGGATTCAGAGTGAAACCTTAAGTGGGCGTGGCCTAAGTCAGTTTTTTTTTTTTTTTTTTTTTTTTTTTTTAAAACACACCCTGGTTGACCAAAAAAGTCCTGCACTCTAATATTTTAATGAAGTGCATTTATCCTTGATCACAGCATGTAATCTCCATGGCATTGTTGCTACAGTTGGTCCGGTCGAGGCTCAGCAACATTAATGTGTCAATAAAATGAAGTCAGCTGATGATCTGAATGTACTGAATGAGCAGGTTATCACATAAATGAACTTTTTTTTCTTCACATATGTATTGGCACCACAGAGTCCTGACCTTAACCCTATTGAAAGTTTTTTGGATGTGCTGGAGAAGGTTCGGTTTTAGTGATTTGACTCAAGATGCCGTTGAAAAATGAACCCGACTCTGGATGGAAATAAACGTTGATGATTAACAATGCCATAGGGATTAATGCTGCAATCAAGGCTAAAGGCGGTCCAAAATATTAGTGTGCACACATACATATACACACACAATTCTATTTGAAATGCTGCTTACGTGTGCACTTATTTTTGTTTCTACCTGCCTGGAATATTTTCTATTTCCCAAAATAACAAATTAATAGTTTAGTTTAGATCCCATGACTCTGACCAGGCAGGTACTAAGGATGAATGAACGAATGAATGCTAAAAATTCTTCACGTAGCGACTCACAGTTGCCCTGTTTTGTCCTGACAGCTTTATATCTATGTGCTTACCTGCATGAATATAAAATCCTGGGATCCAATCTGCTGCACACCTCTAATCTCAACCAAGCAGTAGTGCGTCTAATATTCATATCTGTATTTATCTGTTTAGAGATTACTGTTTATTTGTTCACATTTTCACACTTGGGCTCATTCAACCTTCAAATTGTATTTTCCCATGAGGCGTGACTTTACATTTGCCATAAAATTCCCCTTATATGTGAGACGACTTAACACTTGAGTGTTTTATGGCCAACCTTTTAGAGCGCTCTTACTCCATGCTCTTCTGATTGTTGAAGATGATGATTGTTTTATAAATTTTGCATCTCCAACTTTATTTATCTGGTAAATAAGTATATTTTCTGTCCTTCAGATCCGACCTTGTGCTACCGCGCTGATGTGTTGATGTTTTTAGTCAGCAGACTCAAAAGGCTGGATAATGTCTTGCAAATTGTACTAGGACTGGTCCAGATCTCCCAGAGACACAATTTTTATTACTACAGCACAACAAACAAGCAAACACGATAACATGATAACATGATGACGGAAACAGGAACAGAACAAAAGCTGTGATGCAGCACATGAAAAGCCGAATAAAGACGCAGGCAGAAAATCTCCATTAGACCGAGAGAGTCTTTGTTTGGCCTCTTGGTGATCATCACAATAGACAAATCACTCGGCACAGCCATCTTTGTTTATTTCTGGTAAGAATATTGATGCACAGCATTCGTTCTTTTATTTTTTTATGGCTTAGTAATGATGCAAATAGATAAATAGTCCCTTGTAGCACATTTGTAAATGATTAGACTTCTGATTAAGACTCCACTCGGTTTGCAAGTAACCATCAATCAATTGCAATACACACTGAAAACCAGAACTAGCTCAAATATTCATCCGCCGAGTGTTTGGTCTGTTTCGCCGATTGTCAAAAGAAACTGGAGACTGGATTTTCACAAGCTGCATCACATAAATCTTGATACTGATGTGTGATGTGTCATAGTTGTACAAGAAAATGTTAGAGCACAACTTCTGCAGCGACTGTTATCAAGCCATCCATCCATTTGCTGAACCATTTAATCTTATTATGGTCCTGGAGTTTATCTCAGCCGAATCTGGGGGAAGGCGGAGTACATCCTGAACAGCTCGCCAATCCATTGCAGGGCAAACACACGTGACCATTTACGCTCAGACTTAGGGGCGATTTGGAACAGCAAATTAGCCTAATGAGTAAGTCTTTGGACTGTTGGATAAAACCGAAGTACTCGGAGGAAACAGTAGAACTTGCAAGCTCCACAGAACCCCAGGACTCGATCCCAGGACCTTCTTGCTGTAAGGCGGACATGCCAACCACTACACCACCGTGTCGCCCTGACTGTCATGAAGAGACTCCGAAAAATATAAAGGAGGAGAATCAGGTGTGTAGATATGATGGATATGCATGTTTGTGTTAAACGACTGTCCAATTAACAGCATTAAAACTTCTCAGGCCTGAAGTTTGCTAAAAAAAAAACAAAGTGTTAATCTACTCAAGCCTTTCTATAGTGCACAGTGAAATAAATCCTGCATGTTTTCTTGTCAAAGCTGAGCCAAAAAGCCCTGTCAAGTGCTTTATAATCGAGTCACATTACGTTTTGATATTGTCTGTAAAAAGCTGGTGAGAAAATGAACAGGACAAGTGCTACCAAAAACATCAACTTCTGACTGTGATGACGCGCAATATTAATAATAAACACGGACTTCTTGCCTTCTGTGGACAGTCTTGTAAAACAAACACAAGGAGAACGTATAAAATGAGTACTGACGACAGCTATCTTTCCTCAACTCATTCTTCTGCCGTGTAATTTAAACAAGTGTGTACGATCCAGCAGATAAAGCCATAGCTTCAACATCTTATACATTAACGTAGTCAAGTGGCTCTAACCGCAAATATTTTAATGGGTTTGAGGAAAAACTGGGACACAGAAAGAGAGAGATTCACAGGGTGTGAGCAGAAATCTTTCTGAACCGTCTCCACTCGTCTGTTGTGTTTGGCTTGAGGAGGCAGGACTAGCTCGCTCAGCATTTGCCCAGAAGCCTGGCGATTTCCATTTCTTTCACCTTATCAGCCACCTGCCTTCAGCATGAAGCTTTATTACCCCCTCCCACCCCATTCCTTCACTTTTCTCCACCTCTTCCAGCTCCAACGTCTGAGTCCTTGTCACCTCGAGCACCCCTGTACAAGCCACTGAGCCAAGGCAAACTGCTTAAAGAGCAGCGAGCGCGGATATATGGGCCAGATAAAGGTGTGTGAGTGTAAGTTGGTCATGCATAAATAACAGCCCAAATGAATTCTTGGACATGAGGGGAGCTCGCCTTGATTGCACGCCACTTATAATAAAGTTTTCTTCTGAACTTACAGCATGCAGCAAAAATCCACCCAACGAGCCCCGCCATCCAGCGAAACCTTTAACCACACAACCAAGCATATGGGCTCGTAATCCAAATGTGCTGAAAATGCATGAAAATGAGCTGCATGGTAAAGAAAAGAGGATTCGCAAATCAACTTCATCTCAGGAACGACCATATCCCAAAAATAACAGCTATTAAACAACGGACAAAACAGATTTCTGTTGGAATTTAATGGCTGTGGGTGCATAATGGAGCATATAATGGTACATAATGGAGGTTGGGTTGAGGTTGTAGTTGCTGGGTCTGTTCCTTTGACTCATGAGAATGGCACAAGGCTCGAGATGATAGTGTGATGGAAGAATGGTGTATAAGTATAGGATTGGGTTGGTGCCAGGACGTGGAGTGTGAGTGGCCATGATTTATCGGCGCACAGGAGCCGGCGGCAGGACATTCTTTTCCACTGCAGGGCAGAATTCCCTAGCTCTCACTCCATCACTCCACCAGCGATAAGACATGTGGATCCACATCCTGACATTCTGACCTTCAACATTCTCAAGGAGGTTGTACATATACACACACACAGAGAAGAGAGAGAGAGAGAGAGAGAGAGAGAGAGAGAGAGAGAGAGAAAAGAGAAGAACGAGAGCATTTGGGATTTCTATTTAAGAAATCCATTTTTCATTTTCCTTACCTTCCCTCCTGCTCTATTTCCTACATAAAGTTTGGCTGTACAATCACTCTTTCCATTTCAGTTTGTCTGCCCTCTCCGCCTTATACAGCCAATGTGTCTATGACTGTCGGATTGTTCTCCCATTCCTAAAGACGCTGGTGCCACTGGTTGGCAGAGGTTCATGAATTTGCTTAATGTTGTGATTTCCATCATTCCACAGGTGTACTATGGGTTTAAAATGCTGTAAATGTAAAATGTAAATGTAAAGCTCAGAAGAGAAGTGCATTCGAATCACATGTCCAGCTAGCCTGCACTTGGAGCAGACCTCACGTACTGCAAGCAACAATGTCTCCCATCACAAAGTGCATGATTTTCCAACCAGCAGCCCACCAGTGCCGAGCATGCATTGCTCATTGTTCCGTTTGAGTCCCTGCACAGGGAGCTAAGCATGCTTTCACTTTTTTCCCTCCTCTCCTGTTGACTGTATACATATTTCCCAATGCTGAAAACAAATCCACAACCTGTAACCTGCAAGTTTCCCGTTACAGAAAGCACTGCAGCTTTGCACCATCTGCACCACGATTGCGTATAAACTCTATTTAATGCTTACAAGCCAGCCTCCAAGAATGTTTATACACAAATTAGCCTGCAAGTAATTCTGAAAACCAAGGGAGGAAATAAAACTTCAGAGAGGTCGTTGACTTGATGGACGAGTCTCAGCATGGACAGCTGTTCAACCAGGCTGCAACGGCAAGCGAGGCTTTGACCCAAAATGCCTTGAGCAGCTGTGTGGCTGATATCTGATTCAACAGTGAGAATATAATAAGCATGAACTGCCAGAGAGAGAAATGATTAAGATGACTAAAGGTATTATACTGGTATACTGGATAGACTGATTAAACTGGACAAAGGCAGAGATATACGCAGTATCATATAGTCACCGCATTCGGTGGTTCCACTCAGTTGCACTCGAGACATGATTCATACTCAAACGACTATAGCAACGCTGTATTAAAAACCACACTTTCCAGTCAGTGACCTAAGGGGAGATCTGACACCAAGACAGAGTGGAGTGGATTTTTCCCCTATTCTCTAAGAACTCTTTCAATTATGGCGGACACACACATACATATATCCAGCACAAAACGAAAATGTTTCATAAACTGAAATAAAGTATTAATTATTGCATCATTGCTATCGGATAACCAACTTATTGCATCATTGCTATAGCATAAGTGAATTATTGAATAATTATTATAAGATAAACAAATTATTGCATCATTGATACAGGATAACTCAATTATTGCATCATTGATACAGAATAACCCAATTATTGCATCATTGCTGTAGGATAACCCAATTATTGCATCATTGCTACAGGATAACCCAATTATTGCATCATTGCTACAGGATAACCAAATTATTGCATCATTGCTACAGGATAACTCAATTATTGCATCATTGCTACATGATAACCCAATTATTGCATCACTGCTATAGGATAACTAACTTATTGCATTATTGCAATAAAATAATCAAATTATTGCATCATTGCTGTAGGACAGACACATCATTGTACGATTGCCATAGGAAAACCAAATTATTACATCATTGCTAAAGATTAACGAAATTATTGCATCATAGCTACAGGATAACCAACTTATTGCATTATTGCAATAAAATTATCAAATTATTGCGTCATTGCTAGACAGACAAATCATTGTATGATTGCTATAAGATAACTAAATTGCTGCATCATTGCTAAAGATTAACCAAATTGCTGCATCATTGCTATAGGATAACCAAATTATTGGATTATTTCTCTAGAATAAACAAATTATTGCATCACTGCTATAGGATAGACACATTATTGCATCATTGCTGGAAAAAAAACAAATTGGATTATTGCTATAGGACAAACAAATTGCTGCATCACTGCTATAGGATAAACAAATTATTGCATCATTGCTATAGGATAATCCAATTATTGCATCATTGCTATAGGATAACCCAATTATTGCATCATTGCTATAGGATAATCCAATTATTGCATCATTGCTATAGGATAACCCAATTATTGCATCATTGCTGTAGGATAACCCAATTATTGCATCATTGCTATAGGATAGCCCAATTATTGCATCATTGCTATAGGATAACCCAATTATTGCATCATTGCTATAGGATAACCAACTTATTGCATTATTGCAATAAAATAATCAAATTATTGCATCATTGCTATAGGACAGACACATCATTGTACAATTGCTATAGGAAAACCAAATTATTGCATCATTGCTAAAGATTAACCAAATTATTACATCATTGCTACAATAAACAAATTGCTGCATCATTGCCTTAGGATAACCAACTTATTGCATCATTGAAATAAAATAACCAAATTATTGCATTATTGCTATAGGACAACCGAATCATTGCAGTATTGCTATAGGATAACTGAGTCATTGCTATAGGACTCTGGTTACTCTACTTTTATTTAATAAACAAAGGCATGCATGTTGAATTATGTGGAATGTTCACAAACCATCTCACTCATTTTTCGCCAAACCACTTAATCATACTAGGGTCCCAGTGAGGCTGGTGCCTATCTCAGCTGACACTGCGCAAAGGCAGGGTACACCCTGAACAGGTCGCCAAATCATCACAGGGCAACACACAAACACACACATACACACCAAGGTGCAATTTGAAACAGCCAATTAGCTTTAAGTGCATGTCTATGGACTGTGGGGGAAACCGGAGTACCCAAACGAAACCCACCCAAACATGGGAAGAAAATCAAAGCACAGACCGAAGTGCCCGAGCCTGGAAATCGAACCCAGGACCATCTTGCTGTGTCCTGTTAGTACTTATATTATTGCAACAATTTTATCAATATTAAATAACAATTAAAAAAAAGCACACACAGCTTGTGACATTACTGAAAAACTGGAAAACTAATGAGATTCTGTTTGTTGAAAGATGTTGATACTGGAGACGCCTTCCAGAAATGTTAAACATCTCTGTACAGAAATCTTCACTCAATCAATGAAACTCTTTTGCTCGGTTATGTTTTTAATCCTTTCATTTTTAATTAGTGTGTAAGTTGCTCCTTTAGAAATAACAGCATATAAGAACGAGTGTGTATAAAGTGCTTTATAGAAAATTAATGGAAACCGTTCGACAGTGTTGTGGTAGAAGTATTTTACAGTAATTGCATGTGCACTCTTTGCCTTTACAACCGCGTCCAGCTCTTTCCTATCCTCTAGGCAGATTTTGGATCCTCTTTGTTGTAATAATAACAATGCTGAATGGGATTGCATGGCCAATATTTGTCTTTTCTTCTTGACATATCTCTTGCAAATCTGCCAGATGTTGTCCACTTCCTTTTACAAATCCGGTCTGGAAACGGGGAGGTTTATGGCAAAACTTTTGATGGTAATTTTCCCGTATGTTTTAGATTGTTGTCTTGTTGCCAGATACGTTCTCATTTAATTTATAATAACTCCTTGGGATCTTTTTTTTTTTTTTTTTTTAATAATCTAATTTGAGGTAGATTTTCCTTTTAGCAAACGCTTGTAAGGGACTTTTTCTGCTGGGATGAAAGGTTTAACACTTGGGTACAAATTGCTCATTCGTAGGGGCAGGTGACGCTCCTAATTGCCCCCTTTTATCACTTTGGTTGCAAGAACTTAATCGAATGCTGAGTGCTTTTAAATAAACAAACCCACACAACACCAAAACGGACTTTCAGATAGATTTGGAAAGTTGCATGAGGATGGAGATTCTAGAACAGCGATGTGAATACAACTTTATAAAAACTCTTCAAACCCCCCCACCGTCCCCCCCACACCCGTTATATTCCTGGCACGTTTTTTTTTACATTTTCTCTCGCCTGCCAGCCATCCTCCTAGCTTTGTGAAACGCTAATTAAGGCAGTGGACTTAGCTCTCCCAGGGTGCTCCCTCCGACCTGATATAGCTGCTTTAAGGAGCTGTGGTGGATTAACATGCACTGCCTGGGTGGTGAGGCAGCAAGAAGCTGACATGATGCTTCTGAGAAGCCCTGAACAGTCAGAGGGCATGAAGTCCTGGCCTGGAGATCATAGGAGCATGTGAGCTCTGAGGATTAAGCATAAAGTCAATGAGGCTCAAACTGTGTGAAAGACCCGAGCACGATTACACTTTAAACAGCACGTAATTAGCTCTGCTCCTCTGTACTGCATTACTTCCCAAGCCCACGGCTCAGCTCCCTAAATCCTCTTTTCCACTGTAGGGTTGGATATTTAATCTGTGCTGGTAACAGAAACCAGGGCTGGGTGATATGATGATTATATCAATAGTATAAATTTCTTTTAAACAAAAGTATTTAAAGTTTTTATCGTATAAATTAAAGTGATTAATGGAGTTGATATGATTGTAGGATTTTTACAGTTGTTCCCTCCTTCATAATGGGATTTGTATTATTAAAAGTACTTTTTTGTATTTATGTTACATATTTTTTCAAACATTAAAAAAAAAAAACCAAATGAATTTATTAAAAGTTGCAGGCAAAAGAAGGAAGAAAACCCTGGAAATGTAATCCCACACTCATTAAGCCAAGTCCATAAGTATTCAAAAGCTAAAACTTGAATTTTGTATCTGCACACCCCTACAATGGCTCTAATATGAAGCAATCAAGCTTCTTGAGATCTTCTTTAAGCTTTAATTTAAGGGGCTCGACTAAATTATTGCAGTAACCATTAAGGTATTATTGCTATTTGCAGTAATTACTGGCAAAAGTGATTGGACAAAATAAAAGGTATGAATACAAGCAGAATTTTTAATACCTGGATACAACCCAAGTGCAGTCAGTGACCCCCTGAAGTCTGAAACTCCTGGACATCTCCAAACCCAGAGTTTCCCCTCATACAGATTGTTTGCCAGGCCTTTACTGTAACCACGTTAAGTAGCTGTTTGATTTGAGGTCTTTCTGCCTACAGCAAGTGAAAAATGTGCTCAGTTGAGTTCATCAACTTGACCATTTAAGAATACTCCATTTCTTTCCCTAAGAAAACTTTAAAAAGTTACTTTTGCAGTATGTTCTGGGTCATTATATAGCATTCTTTTCATTTTGCAGCATTTGACTGAATCTGAACAGAAAGTATAACTCTATACACTTCAGAATGTATCCTGCTTCTTTTATTGGCATTCTCATCATCAATAAACACCAGTGACTGAGTTCGACTGGCAGTCATGCCCATGCCATAACACCGCCTCCACCATATTTAACAGATGATGTGACCGGGGACAGTAGTGGCTCAATAGTTAAGGTTCTGGGATATTAACCAGGAAGTTGGTGTTCAAGGCTGAGCTCATCAGCTCCAGATGCACTCTATTGGGTGCTCTGACCCCAACTTTATATCAAGTTACATTAAAAAAAAAAGAAAATGTATAAATGAGAAACAACGGCTTCTTCTCATGCTTTAGAATCATAAGCCTTCCTTTCGTTCTCCAAACTCTTCGGTTCCCATCATTCTGTTACAAGTTAATCTTGGTTTCATCTGTCTAAAAATCTTGTTCCAAAACCAGACGGGCTTTCTAGCAAAGTCTAATCTGGTCTTTTTCTTTTGGTTTCCATCTTGAGGTAAACCCTCAGTATTTACATTAATGAAGGCGTCTCTTGGTTTTAGACTTTGACAATGATGGGTCTACGTCCTCCTGTGTGCGCTCGACTTGAATAAACATTTTGAAGGGATTTTTCATCACCAAGGGAAGAATAAAATACAGATCCATTAGGGTGGTATACAGACGCAAAACTATGAGAATTGTGTCACTGTCCAAATACTTATAGACCTGAGTGTATATTATGATTTATGTAATTTTGATTTATTTTCAATTCATTCAACGGAAGTATATGATTAGTCACTTGTGCAAATGAAAGGACTTCATAACATGCTAAAAGTCTTGTTAAAATTAGTTACATTTCTGTCCCTTGTTTATTTTATCCTTTTATCGGCTCGACTGTTTATCTAAAGACAGACTCTACAGAGGCTTGAGCCTCGTTGATATTTCACCAACACAGTGTCTTCAGCCTCAAAATTTCTTACTTTTCTGCTACAATGATCGAGACAACCGTCCCAGCACACCGCAAACCAAATGCTTCCATTCGACCATCTGAGGACTTCTTCATTAAGACTTATTCCCCTGTCAACAGTCATCTCCCATCGGGCTCTAGGACATGTTCCCCTCTCCCAAACAAATGTGGGATGAGAGTTAAACATTTGTTCGAAGAGAAACGACTGATCTCTGCTAACACTGAGCTAAGACTTTGAGCCGTGATCTGAGAAAGACAGAGAACAAAAGAATAAAAGAATGTAGGGGGAAAAAAAGACAGAGTGAGAAAACCTAGCCACATCAGACGTGCTCGGAGTACAACAGGATCTGACCACATCGCATCTGGAGAGCAGGGAACAAAGGGACGGTAACATTTAGGCTTTATGGAATGAAGAGGAAGCATGAAGATAGAATAATGTGCTGAAGCTCTCTTCTCTCTTCATCACTGAACAAGCCTTTCACATTATCGGCTCAACATGTTGCTCAGTACACGTCATCCCTCGGTACTTTCTGATGACATTTCAAGTCGACTGTCTCATGGCAGCTGACAGAGCTTCATCAGCGGACTTGTTCTTCTTGCCACAATCGCTCTTCTCTTGTTACCAAAAAGACAGGGACCCCCTGTTTCCTCTGCTAAGGACCAGGACCCCCTTTCCTCCTGCTGATACATAGTGTATCAAACCAGCATTCATGGCTGTATTTTCACTGGGCGAAGACGTTTTATTTTGGAAGCGTGCGGTTAAGTGTGAGGGCGGAGTCTACACACACCGCTTCCTGTCTGACCGACGTGGACTTCAAGCTTTCTGACAGCCATGTTTGGACATTGCTTCTATTTTTCTTTTTTGGGATTAAGAAGCAGAAACAGGGCAGGGGTCTTGTTTTTTTTCTTGTGGCAACGTCTACGTGTGCATAGAACCATCCCCAAGGAAAACGCAGACCTTTGGAAATTGCTGGAAAATGCCAGTTCTGACTCATTTTTCCCTCCAAAAGTTTCTACACTTGTTTTATATTTCTGCAGTACACTAGCTGGCATGTACTGTACTGTTAACGCTAAGAAGGAGACAATACTGAAAGCCTATAGATGTCTATTACAAATTTCATAAGCATGCTTGACAAAATGGTGGCCACGTCAAAAGAATTTTTGGATTTTCTTGCTGGCCCAAGTTTACACCAGTAATACACAGTTTGCAAGCTCTTTAGGCTTTGGCTCTAGTTTAAACATGCCTCATGGACCTGCTTTTATCTTACTGAGAGATCAAGGCTCTATGCTAGGACCGTTAAAGTTTAAATTCAGGACGAGTCACAGTCACCTTCTAATGGCTGTCTTAGTCAAGGGGTTTCTTCCTTAGTGTAGATAAGACAAGTAGAACACTAGAGTGCTGTCATAAATAAGACTAAGGCATGATTAGAGCTGAGAGCAAGAGATAGATGAGAGTGTGTGTGCCAAAGTGTGAAAGAGGGGCCTGGGAAAATAGATGGTGAGGGTGGGAGAGATGCTTGGATTGCACTTCATGTGAGTGTGTCTGTAGCGTAGGAGGAAAAATGCCATTTAGAGCGTTTAAAGTGGCACTCAGAACCCAGTTTGGTTCCTATAGAGCTAAAACCACTATACGCTGCCGTGGAGAAAACACGTCTGTCTTATGACTCACAACATATTTAATTTCACTGAATTCCCAATGAAAAGACAAAAGCCTTGCCCAGAATATGATCAACTGGAGATTAATCCAACGCAAAGCTTTACAACTTCCCATCAAACCTGTAACCCTTTTTCCAGCAGCGAGTTTATATACTAACTTCTGCCATGACAGGTTAGTGCTTTATATAAAAAATAAATAAATAAAAAAGCCGCAGGAGGTTTGAAAATAAATGTTGTGAGAGAACAGACTCTTACTTCATCTCCAGAACCTCCTCCAGGTGCTTCCTGCGCTCGGCTCTCAGTGTGGTCAGGTGGGCCTCCTTCTCCGCCAGGGACTGCTGCGTGGACGAAAGCTTGGCCTTCATGGACTCCAGCTCCTGCTTCACCTTCTCCATCGCTCCCAGCAGCTCCTCCATCTGCGGGAACACAAGTCATACACACAGACTTACATGAAGGTCAAGGCTTAGTGGATCACTGTCAACCATAGGAACAGAAATAAAAAATTCTATTTAAAAAAATCTAATAAATCAAAGAATTAAAGCTGGGTAAAACTAAAGGGAATTACTACAGGTGGAAAAAGAATACAACACAGATCAATAATAATATTACATGAAGCCATTGAAGGGCGCTCATACACAAATTTATGTTTGTTTCAATATAATCTTGTGAGGACGTTCCACAGTCACGATTATTACTATAGGTAATGGATGTCATGCTACAACCAAGACTAACCCTCATCTTAGCAACCAAAATGAAACATTTTTTCTTCTTTAGGTTTTTTTTTTTCTTCTTTTGTATAAAAATCCCCACAAGGTCCCCACGAGGTCAAATGTTTCATATATTCCGAACCTTGCGAGGATATCCGGACCCAAAACAGGCATGTTCTGTGTGTTTCATACGATCATGTTGGTGACTCTGAAAAACCCAAGTTCAAGAACCTTTTGAGGAAACCTTAGAATCAAGAACTAAACTGTTACTGTACAAGTTAGGACCTTTCTTGCTTTTTCCTGAACTACAGGAATCACAGACAATGACAGAAAAAAAAAAAAAAAAAAAACAATAGTGCTAAAGATAAAATATTTCAGCACAGAATGAACATCATAAGCAAAATATTCCCAGCATTCATTAAATCTTAGCATTAAAGGTTTTACAAAACCAAGCGTACCAGCGGAGACTTTCCACTGGACCTCGGACTTAAAACCAACACCACCATCACCAATCAGTGATGCTCAGTACACCAATTCCCACCCTAACAGTTCCTGATCCACTTCTACGCAGGAACCAAGGCTGAAGAACTGAGTGGCTCCAAACTTCCTGGTTTCCTGAAAAAGTTCTGAAAAAGGACTCAGTGGTGAAAATGAGCCTGAGGTTTAAAGCTGAATAAAACCTTCATGACTCAGCAGTGAGGTTTGGGATTTATTGGACCCTTCAGTACTTTTGCTCTGTTATGTATTCGTAAAGGTGGGTGATCTCTAGCTCGCTTACACGATGGTTTTCGTTTGCAACCTGCCTCTTTCCGCGGTGCGAGTGAATGAGACGAAATAAATCAAACAGCCATTGGCAGGTTTATGTTTTCGTGTAAGGAGAGGTTTAGCATGCTGGCTCGGAACGGTTCTCAGAGACTCCTCAGTGGTTGCGGTACTGACTCTGATACTTTCTGCTGAAGTGACAGACATTATTTGGAAGAACCAACTTTTCCAGGTTTTTCGTTACCTGAATTCTTCCTACTCACTCCTGGCTAAGTCCAACCGCCTTTGAGTTACAGATACACCATCAATGTGTCCAATTAGATCTTACTGGGTGTTCGAAGAGCTTCTTCTTTCCTTTTGCAGGGGCATTTCACCAGAAACCAGATCGTGTTTCATCGACTCTCTCAGAGGCCCAGGCAGTGGAACTCTGGCTCGCAGCTTGCTTCACTATTACAAACACACGGCACCGAGTCCTGACATGCCGCATAAACTCGAGAGGGGATGAAGGAGCCGGTGTAACAGGATTCTGTCTGCAGCGCTGGAAAGATTACAAATGCAATCCAGTACTGATGACAATTACATAACCGATACTGTAACTCAGTATTGCAACTGTTTAGATTATTTCAGAAATGTCAGCTAATTTGATTACTTTTATTCCCATCCTGACATGCATCTCCCTTTAGTGAGCTTACACTGTAAACTAAACATCTTCACTTAGTAATTAGAGCAATTACAGCTAGGCAGCATGAAACGGCACTGCAAATCGATACCTCTCAGTTCCCCCTATCCTATAAAGAAACATCTGGATACTGATTAGGGAGTGGTCTCTTTCAGGATGACTTCACCTTCATCCACAGGGCACAAGCGCTGTTCCCAACCCAAACGAACTCCAACAGTACTGCTTTTTGACCAAAAGGAAATGGGTTCTTGAACCAGTTCTGTGCAAAATATTTTTCAACTTTGGTGCCAGCTAGTGAACCAGCCCGAGTTTTCTCCAGATTTTCACTGTAGTCAAGGAAGAGTCGTCCAAGGAGGGCATGACAGAAGTAAACAGTAGTAACAAGATCACCATTATTACCTGCATGCTTTTTATGTTTGTTTCTCTAAAGATTTACCATTTTCCACTGCATTCTCCATTGACTAACGACATGACGTGGTCACGCATAGATACTGGGTAGGTACGGGGATGTAGCGGTTAGTACATCCACCTCACAGAAGGAGGGTCCTGGGTTTGAGTCCCGGGCTCAGGTATTCCTGTCTGGAGTTTGCATGTTCTCCCTGTGCTTGTATGGGTTTTCTTCAGACACTCCAGTTTCCTGCCACAAAACATGCCCATTAGGCTAACTGGCCGTACCAAATTGTATCTAGGTGTGAGTGTGAATGGTTTTGTGTGTGTGGTGGGCCTGCGATGGTCTGGTGATGTTCAAGGTGTACACCACCTTCGATCCAAAGTCCGCTGAAATGGACCCAGCCCCCCCACAACCCTAATAGGATTAAGAGGTTCAGCAGATGATGATGATGCTGATGATGATGATGATGTAGATACTGGAAAAAACAATTTTCAGGTTCTTGAGCAATTCATTTTTGGTCAAAATTCATCAAACTGCTCAAAACATGGCGTAAGAAACACAACAAAAGAACTAGATGGGGTACTTTAGAGTGAAGTGGTAAGACAGTGCTCTCCACAATCTTCATCAAAGCACCAACTGGAGCAAAAATTTAAAAGAACAGTGTTCATCACTCCTCTACAATTCCAATCCCATGTATAACAGACGGCAGAGCACATTAAAGGTACCTGTTCACTTCTGAACAGCCGATGTGTTTTATCTTCCATTATCAGTTTACTTTGCCTGAATACAAAGGTTTCCGGTGAAACCACCCCAGCTCACAGGCTTAGTATCTCTTACTCACCTGTTTTACACCTGATTTTTGTTTCTGTTTACAATGATAAGACTGCATGACCAGAGGAATGATCTTGCAAATGCGAGATAACTCGGTAGTGCCACACTGATTTGTAGAAAGTGGAAACTGTTAAGAAACAGAAGTCGTCAAACGATTTCAAGAGATGGCAATGTATATTATTATCACCACACCAGGTGCAGGGGTCAGGAGAAAGGAACTGTATTTCATGTTTATTTATTTTACCAAGGAAGTAAATGGGCTCCTTTAAAGCTATTTTACTGGCTTGTGATGGCACAAACTCCTCATTGAGTCTCTTTGTTGTTGTTTTACCTGTTTATAGATATTTAACTAACAGCCCCACCTATCAGTGGCCCAGTGCCTTAACCAACAAGATACCACTGTCTTGGTAACACACTTAGTCAAGGAAACATCATTCACCTTATCAGTTACTTTTTATTTTATTCATTTTTAATTTTTTTAATATCGCAAAGCCCCATCACTGGTGACACAATAGAGAAAAACCCAACTCAAGCCTGCTCTTTTACAATTCTGCACTAGTATGCATCACATCTATTGGCCTGAATTCATTTTACACTGTTTGTGCATTTGTAATTAATATAATTTTGCACTGTACTACTGCATTTGTGTTGCACCATGGTGCTGGACATTTTGTTTTAATGTATACAAGATAACAGAAGAAATGACAGTTTAAAAAGAATGACAGGAAACCACTTCTGAACAATTATATGCAATGAAACTAAATTATCATTGGACTCCAAAGGCATTACTAATTTGAAAGGTCAAAGAGGTTATAAAATAAATTGGCTAGAATATTAGCAACAGTATAATCTACAGTAATTCTGTTCTGTTCATAATATTTATGTACAGAATTTCTAGGCGCAGCCAAGGCGTTTGGTTTGGTAGCCATAGGATTGCGTCTCTGCTTTTTGCAGATGACGTTGTCATTTTGGCTTCATCGAGCCAAGACCTTCAGCTCTCGCTGGAGCGTTTTGCAGCTGAGTGCGAAGCGGCCAGGATGAGAATCAGCACCTCCAAGTCCAAGGTCATGGTTCTCAGCTGGAAAAGGGAGGAATGCACCCTCCGGGTCTGGAATGAGGTTCTGCCCCAAGTGGAGGAGTTCAAGTATCTCGGGGTCTTGTTCACAAGTGAGGGAAGGATGGAGCGGGAGATCGACAGGCGGATTGGTGCAGCCTCTGTGTAGAAAGTAGAACTGTTCTGTGGTGGGTTCTTGAATAAAGGCATGTCAGAAGTGATTTTTGGGTGTCATTTATGTTAATGACTAACAACCTTTTTAAAAGCATCACTGTCAGCTGAAGCAAGATTAGAAATATGGAATGTTCTTATAGGTGAACATGTACAGTATGCAGTAAAACTTTTAAAAATTAAGTAATGATTGGTTTAAATGCTCAAAAACATGTCTGAACATAAAATATAAAATACCCAAAAAACCCTAAAAATGTACATTTTGGGTCATTTCAATGGACTGTTAGGAGAAAAAATGGTGTCAGAGCCATAAAAGTGAACATGCCTGAGTAGCTCTGGTCAAAAGAGATAATAATCAATATATTCCTATTATTAACACACATACAGCCATTAGACACATTTATAGCATGGAGCCTTACTCATATTATATTATTATATTCTTTCCTGTCTAAAACACTATTTTACTGTTGCATAATAAGTGTGCACATTTATGATGCATATACTCCAAACCTAGTAGAAATTAAAAAGAAAATCCAACTCTCGCTAAAACTCCAGAGTAAAAGAGTTCTCACTCTAAAAACCGGTTTCAGTTCAGCCCCCTGGTGGTTGGAGGGAGTACGAGACCTGGCAAAGGACTCAGAGCAGCAGACCGGCGTTCTCCCATAACTCATCAACCTAATGTACTGTACCATGGCCAAGCACCGAAACCACTAATGTCCAGCGCTACAAAACGACACTGAGGCAAAATTTATACCTGCAGGTGCCTCGCTCATCTCCACTGACTTCATTCCTCTCTCACATTTGTCATCACACTCCACCATCCTTGACACAGACAGAGGGAGTATTAAACAGTAGGACCAAATTCCTAGTGATGGAAAACTGAAGCTGAGCATGATGTCTACAGTACAATATGAGGTCAGGAAAAGCTCAAATAAAAGTAAAAAATTACACCAAAAAAAAAAAAAAAAAAAGTGGAAGGATTTTATTTAAGATGCTTCAGATCTCATTTAGAGTTATACAGGCATCCAGCCAACATGAATTATTTGTAAATGGTTCTACAGGTGGACAAATGCTACGTTGCCCAGGAAGCTAATTATGCTTAAAGTAATTAATGTATTTGGGCAGCACGGTGGTGTAGTGGTTAGCATGTGCACCTCGTAGGAAGAAGGTTCTGGGTTGGAGCCCCGGGTTCAGCCGTTTCTGTGTGGAGTTTGCATGTTCTCCCAGTTCTTGCATGGGATTCCTCCAGGTACTCTGGTTTCCTCCCACAGTCCAAAGACATGCACATTAGACTAACTGGCTGCTCTAAATTACCCCTTGTGGTGAATGGCTGAGTGTGTGTTGGCCCTGCAATGGGCTGATGGCTGAGTTGGGCTTCGGCGTCCCCGCAACCCTAGTAGGAGTAAGCGGTTTGGAAAACGAGTGTGAGAATGACTAATTCTTAAACACCTTGACAAGAAGTCTCAAATTACATCACATAATATACAAAACATCCTCTTTTTTACCTCCACCAAGGAGTTTGCTTTACCCTCGGTTTGTGTTTGTTTGTTTAATTGCTTGTTCCCAGAATTACGCAAAAGGTTATAGAAGGACTTTCATTTAATTTCTCCCATAGACGGGGCTTTTAGTCCAGGGTAAGTCTGCTTGACGTTTTAAACCCGAGGCTAGGGGCTCATTAGAGTCAGAGCTTATCCCGTTTTGTGTAGTGTGAACCAACTGGCAGTTCAACTCCTCTTGGGATGGGACGCTAGTCCATCACAGGTTACCTGCATTCTTATTCACCAGCATTGTTACTGGTGGACAGACTGAAAGTAAGACCTTGGCCAGGGGTCTTAACACGATGAGGGAACCCACAACCTCAAGATCATGAGCCCAGCACCCTAACCACTACGCCACCATCCCACTAGGGCTTGGACAAAGAACACTTCTGGACCTAGGAAATTTTTTTTTAAAGGATTTTTCAACATGGTGAAAGAGGACTTGCTTTTTTTGGAAGCGTCATTACAGCAGGCCCAGGAGACTCCCCCTGCTTCTCCACTTCACGCTACACATGT
Source organism: Neosilurus mollespiculum (assembly GCA_030014195.1). NCBI lineage: Eukaryota > Metazoa > Chordata > Actinopteri > Siluriformes > Plotosidae > Neosilurus > Neosilurus mollespiculum. Next base: position 5,517,400 of record JAQMYF010000024.1, read on the forward strand.
ACACAGTCGTGCACACATAGAGCTGCTTCCACGTAAGAGACGTTCACACCGTATTCCGGGGATCGTGGGTTGACAGTGCCAGAGCCAGCTGTAGCCAGGGGTCCACGGTAGCAGAATAAACCATGTTCTCTGGGTGGGAGGGGCTGCATCCTGCCTCTTTTATTGATCACATTGACAGTAATCGAACATAAATGCAATGTTACACCGCCCTGTGATGCAGCATGGGCAGCAGTTCAAAAACGTTCATTTCTCAATTAGTTGGCTTCCCGACTCAGAGGAAACACATGACAGCTGGTTGGTAGTCGTTGTATGATAAAAGTGAGTTGATTGTAAGGAAGGAAGCGGCCAAGACAGTAGAGAGAAAGGTCTTTTTACTATTTACTGGAGATGAGACATGAACATTTTAGGATTTCAAGTGGCTACAACTAGCAACATTAGATATGATCTTAGCAAGCCCCTTTAATTGCTCACTCTTGTTAGTGTGGCATTGCTGCCAAAATTTGTCTTCCCCGAATAGACAGATAACGCTAGCCAAGCAGGGAGTGGGCAGCAGCACTCTGTGCAGCTTGTGGCATATTTCTGTCCAAATGGCTGAAGGGTATGCCCATTAGAAATGTTCAGAAAGAAAAAATTAATTAGAGGGAACATTGTTCTCTAGAGGAAGCGAGTAGAGTGGTCCCCTCCTCTGGGTTTCCCATAAGCATGGGGAACCGTTTAAACTTTGCCAACGTCAGTCTCACAGGCTACGGGCTGTTGTGAGATGAAGAGATGGAAGAAATGCCAATCAGGACTGAACATCCCATGAGAGGTGTGCGAGGATAAGGAAGAAAGATTCTTGTGCAGAAACTCCTAAAAAGAAAACACTCAAAGCACTGAAACAGGCTTTCATAGCTCTCAGGCATAGACACACACACACACACACACACACACACACACACACACAAGCAGAACAGCATGCTTAATGAATCCATGATGTGGAGCAGTAGATATGGTGTCACTGCTCCCCACAGCGTAAATATGGAACCCAGAGTCATCTTCAGTGACCGAAGCCAGAATGAAAGGACATGATCGTGTTTACAGTAAAAGCAATCAGCTAAGGCTGCCTGGATCTTGCTTCATGAGAGCCTTAAAGAGAAGTCATTAATGAAAAGCTTAAACTTCGCCTCAGCTACGTCTGCTATTCATGCGTCAGGCATTTGATCGTCTGCCAAATGCAAAATCAAACACACATCTAAATATATGGAAATGAAAACGCAAGCAGCCAAAAAAAATGCACGGCGATCTTTCAAGCTGATCAAAGTCAATGTTCAACTTCCTTCACCAGGAAATTTCCTCCTGTACACGAGGCATCTGAGGATAAAATAATGCGCCTACACGCTCAGATTGTTTTCTCAAGGGGATATGAACTAACATGTGATGTTAGCGGAGCCACGCACTAATTTACGACCGCTTATTTATGAAATGCTGGGTGCATGCTTGCACGATGATTACGCCAGTCGTCTGCATGAAGACTTGCAGATTGCCGATGCTATCAGGAATCTCAGATGGACTCAATCTATTGGCTATCAGGCTGACGACGCCGGGGTGTTCGGGAAAAACGGGCCAGAAAAATGTCAGCCTTGTCTTGTGATGCATGTTTTCTATAAAGGAATAATGTTAATCTTTTATAAACTCAAACAACAACCCTAATCATTTTTATTCGATTCAAATGACATGGAAAATAGAGTATGAACAAAAATAACTCTGGCAGGTTGAAGTCACTTTGTTGGAATCTTCACTGATCACAAAAATCTGCAAAAATCCAAGATGTACATCGCCTGGCCATGTAGTCTCATGTCTCACACTAATATTAGTCTCACACTAATATTTTAATGAAGAGCATTTATCCTTGATCACAGCATGTAATCTTCATGGCATTGTTGCTCCAGTTGGTCCGGCCGAGGCTCAGCAACGTTAATGTAACAATAAAATGAAGTCAGCTGATGATCTGAATGTAGTGAATGAGCAGGTTATCACATCAATGCACTTTTGCTTCCCTGATGGTACGGATATAAAATGGGGACTCGAATAATGAGCGAGTGGTTCCGGGAGCACGAGGAATCATTTTCACATATGTATCGACACCCCAGAGTCCTGACCTCAACCCTATTGAAAGTGTTCGGGATGTGCTGGAGAAGACTTTATGGAGGGGTTCAGATTTTCCCTCATCAGTTCAAGACGTCGGTGAGAAATGAACCCGACACTGGATGGAAATAAATGTTCTGTTGATTAAGTTTGTTGAAATGATGCCATGACGATTACGTGCTGTAAGCAAAGACAAGGGAAGTCTAGGGTGGCCCACAAATTATTATTTTTTTGATTCCTCTATTGCACACCCTCTTATTTTAGGAGTTTTAAAGTAAACAAATATCCCAGTAAAAATTCCAGGCCTATAAAGTCTGCGTGGTTCCACAGAGCCCTTCATTTTTGCACATTTTGACCGAAATTTGGTGATATTTTAATTTACCATAACTTTATTTTCTGGATCAATAATCCGTTCAACATCTAATCAGACCATGTAAATTATTAATACGTTTTAATATATATAAAGTGTCATTTTATCCATGATGGCATGTTTTATTATAAGATTTCATCAGTATGTACTTGTAATTATCATTCATAAATAACATCCACAATGTGAACTTACACCATATTTCAATTATTTAATGCAAAAGTAACATGTTTTTAAAAGTCTTGTTTTATAGATATATTAAAACGTATCATATTATTAATTCACATGGTCTGATTAGACGTTGAACGGATTATTGATCCAGAAAATAAAGTTACGGTAAAATAATATATCGCCAAATTTCGGTCAAATTGTGCAAAATTGAAAGGCTCTGGGGGACCACGCAGATTTACTTTATAGGCCTGGAATCTTTACTGGGTTATTTTTTACTTCAAAACTCCGAAAATAAAAGGGTGTTCCAAAAATTTTTAAACATTTTTCACCCCCATATATAAATTTGCAACCATAACAAAGGTGGAACAACAACATATTCATGTGTGTGACTTTTTTTTTTTTTTTTTGTCCAGGCAGTGTATTTAAACAATGTTCTTAAAATCATAAGTGGTAGATGATTATATTCATTATATTTGAAGTCTTTCAATACACTAGTTAACTGTAAGGATCAAATAAATAGTAGCATGGTGCAACAAAATGCAAAAAGATAAGAAAAGTATACACCTAAAATAGATGGGAGATAAAAAGAAATCAAAGGGAGCAATAAAAGCAGAAAGACACAGCTGGATACTGATTTTCTTTAAGCTGTAAGCAGGATTAAAGAAAAACATAGTGGTGAGTACAATAATATAAAAAATGCAATGCTGGCAGAAAATTTGTAAAGAAAAAAAGAGAAGAATTGAAATAAAATAAGAGCAATGCTTTTTTTTTTTCCAAAACGCAACGTTCCAAATGGTTGAAAACGCTGATGAAGGGCAATGCATTGATTTAAATGGGGCAAAAAAAAGTGAAAAATGCACAAGAAAAAAAAAGAGCTGATCCTTTCAATTGTTATGGAAATGAAGAGAGTGAGAGAACAGCTTCCCCCCAAAAAATACACTGATATAAAACAACTCAGTGGCTTTTAGTGTTTTTTTTAAACTTGTAAAAAGTGCAAACATAAGAAAACTAAAGTATTTCTCAAGTAAGCCGCTGTTCATGCTGTATACTTGTTTAAAAGAGCTGAAGTGAATGAGGGAACGGACGTTACGCGGTTGTGGGTTTCTTACTGATGTGTTACACCTGATATACTGAGAGTAGAAGGCCGGCGGTATTTGCTATGAGATCATGAGTCTGGAGACCAGCTTAGGAGCTCCAAATCATATCCGCTGAGGGAAATCAAAACCAGAATTTAACGACTCCAGCATCACGCCTTATTCGTCACAATCCTTTCATCCTTGGTGGCGTGGAAAGTGATGCTCAACACATTTGTCTTTGGTTCAAGACTCTGTTAAAGGTTAAGTCTAAAACCAACTTCAGTAGAGACAGAGAGCTATATTTTTCCCTACACTAATTTCCATGTCTGTGTTTCTTCATGACCTCAGAGCTACAGGTCTTTATCTCAGAGCTGCCCTCGGTGTCTCCTGTAATATGGAGTGAGTGCTGAAATCCTGCTGAAAGGAACGTGTTGAACTTCATTTTGACTTTGTCTTCATGCCGCATGTGCAAGGCTTGAAGGGCTCAATTAAAGTTCTAATTAATATAAAATATACAGCACTTTTATACATGTGATGGAAATAAAGTAGGTCCAGGGTTCAAGTCCCAGGCTTGGGTGTTAATGTGTGGCGTTTGCATGTTCTCCTCATGCTTGCGTGGGATTCCTCTGGGTACTCTGGTTTCCTCCCAGTCCAAAGACAAGAACAACTGGCTGTTCCAAATTGCCCCTGGGTGTGGATGTGAGTGTGAATGGTTGTGTGTGTTGGCCCTAGGACGGTCTGACGCGCTGCTCGGGGCGTACCCCGCCCTCGCCCAGAAAAAGACTCCAGCCTCCCCGCAATTCTAACAGGATTAAGTGGTTCGGCAAATGAGTGAGTGGAAATAATGTTGGGCAGCTTAAAGGTTAGAGAAAAAGGCTTGTGAACAAAAAGTTGCTAGTTTGATTCCCATCACTGGCAAGAAAGTACCCTCGGCTGAATTGCCCTTGAACTGGCCCCTCTGGTGCAGATTTGTTGCCCAGTCCTCCTGTGCCTAGTGGTTGTCTATGCTCACGATGGATGTGTAAATAAGGGTTAAATGGAGGGGTCAGATTCACTGCGTGCATATGTGCAGTCACAGAGATTCAATCTGGTGTGGTGGTAGCTCAAAGCGCTGTACGAGCAAGCAGCAGTAGTATAGTATTTCTGGCAGGCGTCTCGGTGGTGCCGAAGGTAGTGCCTATAAGTCTGAAGGAATGTGACCGTGTGCAAATGTCTGGCATTTTGTGCTTGGTGTATTCCTGAGATGGGCTACGGACTAAAAATAAATAAATAAATAAATAAATAAATCAGAATCCTGATGATCGCGAATTCAAATCCAGGGTGATGCATGCAGCCACCCATGACTGGGGAGCCCATGGGAATTGACTGTCCAAGCTCTTAGGGGTGGAAGGGTTGACATACATTCGCTTCCCTGTCACTGAAGGTGATCAGCATCCAATCACGGACATCTGTGAGCTTATGCATACACGAGGGTGGCTAGCACCATACCTCAGAGTGTGAGACACTGTGATTGAATATGCATGGGCAGCAGTGGGTGGCTGACATCACATGTCTCGAAGGAAGCACATGCTTGTTCTCGGCCCTCCCTGGTTATACATCTAAAAAAATAAAGTCCTGTTTATGTCTTGATTGTGGACGTTCACAAAGTAACTTGTGAAGAAGAAAAATAATTAACCCGCCAGTTCCCTGTCTTTATTTTTAGAGTTCTTGGGAATAGGATGGGGACTAACTGAGAGGTTGCTATTGAAGGAGTCTTCCGCAGTGACACAAAGAAAATGAATCTGAACACAATTTGTCAACAATAAACCCTCAAAATAAAAAGATCCCTCCTTTGGGACAGAAGTGAATCTGTCTCCTATAATAGCAAAGCAATGAACGAGAGAAATCCCAAGCGCGAGACAATCATCAACAGAGGATCATCTTCAGAGAAGAGTCAATAAACTGCGCCATGACAGTGGTTAAGCTTCCTATCACAATGTTTGGGTTGGAGGCAAACCAAAAGCCGCACACTTTCAAATTTGCCAAATAATATAAGGGGAAAAGGGCACAATGTTCAAAATCTGAAGAACAGATGGGAAATAAGGAGTGTAAGTAAATCAGAATGGAATGACCCTTTTAAAAAAAGCAAAGAAGAAAGAAAGAAAGGAATCATATCATACCTTGAACCATTTAAAGTCGGCGTGGTTGGAGTCATGCATAGGCTCATGAAAGAGCTTCAAACGGGCAGCAAGCAGTGGAGAAGCAACAAAGAAAGAGAAGAGAGTAATTACAGAAGAAGCCAAAAAATCAAAGCTGTCTCAGCAGAAGAAACAGAAGCAGACGAATAGAACGAACCAGAACGGTCTTCAGAAACAAATCACGCAAACGTAAATTGGAAGCAGGGAAAGTAAAAAAGGGAGGGAAAGGGGTGAAAAAGAAATGAGAAAAGATGACTGCATTGCGGTGAACAAGAAGTTGCTGGGACAACACGGGGGGTTTTTAGGGCCAAAAAGGGCATGTGGGGAGTGAAGAAAGAGAATAAACAGAAAGCCGTATTCGGTGCCAAAGCAGGAAGGAGGACAACGAGGAAGAACAGGAATACGGGTGGCTGTGAGAGCATCTGCTCATCCTGATCAACGCTGGAGGAGGAGCTGAGGCTTTCTTTGGTTTGGTGCCTCCACAGAGAAGGTTATGCAGTATGTCATTTGAGTGCTGAATCATGTCTGGAGACTAGACGTGTATTTTTATGTGGTCTTGGGCAAACGCTTTCACTGGCCCCGCTTGAGCAGCTGGTCGCATTTGGACAGGCCAGCCGTAAATCCTGCCCCTGGGTTAAGTGATTGGTGTCACAGCACAGCGAGAGGCTTGTGTCAGAGGAAAACAGTCCATTCTCCCAGAGAGGCCACATTTTGCCCTTAATTACACACGCCCATTACGTTGGCTGGTTCAATGAGGTTTGGCACGGTGCAAAAAACTCATGAGAGCATCAGCTAAAATAAGACAGGCCTGACCCTCCAGTGCCAGCGTAGTGATTTCATTTGATAGGCCTTTCTGCTGAAAGAGCAGCTAATGCATGGGTCAAAACGGACAAGAAAAACAAAATGCCGGGCAGGAGCAATAAAGATAAATGCTGAAAAGTGAGATGGAAAGGAAGAGGGCTGTCAGGATTACAAAGAACAGCAACACTCCTTTCCATGCATTTAAAGCAGAAAGACTGACAGAAATTTGTACAGAGTCTGAATCCAACATGTGTGCTACAAAATCCGAACAACAAGAGAGCAGCAATTACAGGAAATTGAAACCAGAGTTAAGGAGAAATGTGTGTATGTGTGTGTGAGACAGAGAGAGAGAGAGAGAGAGAGAGAGAGAGAGAGAGAGAGAGAATGCTAGGATGGGGTGTGTGACAAGCTAACTCTGAAATAAAGTCTGCGTTTATTTTCAGAAATGTATTTTCCTAACTTTATTTAAACAAACTGAATAATACAGTTCATAAAGTAAATAAAGTCGGTGTTCATGTAAATGTAACATTAACTCGGTCCAAAGTAGTTCTGATCATCTCTAAAATGCTCTCAATCTTTACTTAAAAAAATCTCCACTGACTTTTACCCGCTCTAATGACATGGGGTGGTATGGTGTGGTGTGAAGAGTTTATCTGGAGGCTGAGAAATGATGAAGTATTCGTGGTTCCAATTAGTGAAATGATGCTCGGCAGTTTGGTACTGGTGCTCCGTTTTCTTTCTCATAAGGGGAAACTTCTGAGCACAAGATCCTGCCAGTTCAGCTAGCAGTAAGAAACCCACGTAAAGCCTAATATAAAGGGCGCCAATACTTACTCACACACTCCTGTTTACACAATTCCACCGTTCGACTATACAGTACGTTATTATATTATAGAAGGGAAATGATTTATAACCGCAGTATTCGCTGTGACCATGATGAGGACGGGCGTCTGGTTCTTCTCAAAGTTTCTTCCTAACATCGTCTCGATGAGTTTTTCTTCACCGCCGTCGCCTCTGGCTTACTCATTAGGGATGAATTTAAAAATTCATATCCAAAAACTATATACTCCTATAGCGCTGCTTCAGTGCATATTGTCATAACGTCACACTTTACTTACGGTTAATCTCAAACTGTACTATCGATACCTATGCCGGGGGTCAGTGTAGGTTCTGGGCTTAAGTCGCTTGCTCAGCGAGGGTGTTTCTGTGTGCAGTTTGCATGTTCTCCCCATGCTTGCATGAGTTTTCTCCGGGTGCACTAGTCTCCTCCTGCAGTCCGATGCACATTAGGCACGTTGGACACTATCGATTGCCCATAGGTGCGAATGAGTGTAAATGGTTGGTCCTGCGATGGTCTAGCAAGCTGTTCGGGATGTACCCCCCAAGGGACCCAAGGCATACAATGCTTCGGAAAATGAAATAAAAATAAAGTGCGGAAGTGGATTAAGGAACTGTTTGATCAATCACCAGCTTAGAAGGAAATCTTCCATGTGAAAGCAAACCTGCGATAATGTCCGCATCCAACAATCCCAGAACCAGTTCTTAGTCTGGCCTGAAGTACTCGAGGGAGGTGTGAAAACACTTTAAAAAACTAACAGAGGAAGGAGTGAAAAGGCGAAAACCTTTGGCCGACAGACGTGCCATTACTGACGATCTCTCTTCCACATCCTCTGGAAGAACAGTCATCCTAGCCAGAGACATTATCGGACATGGAGACTTAGTTCCAGTACGGGTCACTTAGCAATGGAAGCGCTAATGAGTGTGTAGATGGGTGATGAAGGGGTTTAGGAACAGTGATGCAGACTTTGGCACCCATCCCAACGTCCTCTCCTGACTTCCAGAGGAGTAAAGTAGGCTTAGCAGCAGCCCTGGCTTCCTTCGAAGCCCTGCACTAATTAACCCCAAAGGGATCCAAACAGTGGACCGTTCCGGCCAAAGTCAGGGCTAAAAGGAACTCAAGCATGACGTGTCCATGACCCTTAAGACTGTCAGTCTGCAGCAGCTGGGCGATCCGTATTAACGCTGACTCACAGGCCGTCCTGCAGAAGGAAGACTCGTTCGGTGAGGGCGGTTTCGTTTTGATGCCATGTCCAGGCCAAACACAAGAACGCTGTGATTTAAACTCTTTTATTGCCATGAAAACACCAAGTGACCTGTTTTGGAGACAAATGAGACATGGTTTGTGTATGTGTGTGGAAAGAAAAGGGAACAAGGTTCTTATTTCGCCATACTTACTCTACAGGAGTGATTTATTTTCCAAATGAAGACTGACTGGAGACACAAACACAGGCAGGCGCATGCCACATGAATGTTGTTAAATGGCCTCGTGTTGGCAGGGTGATGTGAGGTTGGCATGATTCATAGAGCTGCTGTAGTGATGTGATGTGCTGTGCTGTGACAGGGAAGCCATTATGCTACCAGCTTGAGAGGTGCTATTCTTCCATAGAAGTGCATTAAACTCGCCACAAAACAACATTTGGAAGTGCCTCTTCACTTCAAGCTAAAAACTCACGGGCAAACTTTTCCTTAAGTGTCAAAGAACTGAGGAAACCATGATGCAACAAGAATGTTCCTCGATATAACAGCTGTGCACTTAGCATCAAGTCGACTTTACACCATTCGGTGTTACAAGAGAAGAGAATGAGTTGTCTAAATAGACAGCAAAAAAGTGACTTGCTCCCAGAGAAAACCCTGCTCTGGATGTGGAAATGATGTAGTGGCACATGATGACTTGGCCCAACATTTTAAAATAACAATTTCTACTACAGTGATTATAGGATGAAGTAAAACGTGGTCTCATTTGGAAATATTAAAAATTCATTACCTCGTTCAACAGACAAGTAAAACCTCCAACGTGCAGCCCGTTCTTTGTTTTGAGAGCCTTTAACCATGATTAATTCATCTGAAAAGTGGCCGCAGATGCAATTTACCTTAAAATCATGACAAGCACTCTTAAATGAAGCAAGAGAAAAACATCAGCACCCTGTTGAAATCCTGATGATGACACAGCCAGACAACGGCAGGAGTCCACAAGAACTGCATACACTCTTCCTTTTGTCGATTACATACAGCAACATGAGCCAATCATAAGCTTCCGTGAGCCTGTGTATGCAGAAATGGGCGGACAGCGCTTTATTCTGAGTTTAAAATGCTGCCTTGTAATGTAGCAAGAGATGCCCTGGCTTGCTTTACGTCGCATGTGACTGGGTGACATGTGATGGGAAGAGCTAGGGTAGTGGGTGGGAAATGGTAAATGATCAGATTTAAAGAAAACAGGGTTTAAAAAACAAAACAAAACAAAAAACAACCCAGCTGAATAAAACTAAACCTGCTTGGCCAAAACAAACAAAATAAAGTTGTGCATGCTAATATTTTGTTGGACCGCATTTAGCCTTGATTACAGCACATAACCACCATGGCACTGTTTCAACAACATCAAAAAAACAACAACTTTCCATCCAGACTTAGGGCTCATCTTAAATTGATGAGGGGAAAACTGAACCACTCCATAAAGTCTTCTCCAGCACATCCCGAACACTCTTAATAGGGTTAAGGTCAGGACTCTGGGGTGCCGATACATATGTGAAAATGATTATTATGCTCCCTGAACCACTTGCTCATTATTCAAGTCCCCATTTTATATCCGCGCCATCAGGGAAGAAAGTGTGTATTGATAATCTGGTCATTCAGTACATACAGACTCTCACATGACTTCATTTTATCGCCACATAATGTTGCTGAGGCTCGACCGAGCAATAATGCCACGGTGACTACATTCTGTCATCAAGGCTAAAGGGACTCCAACAAAATATTACCCTGTACAATTTCTCTCTCTCTCTTTTTTTTTTTTTTTGGCGTGTTAAAAAAAAAAAAAGCACATCAAGCTAGTCTCTTAGCTAATTAAGTTTACTGATGCACACTAAGGAAAATGAGATCGCGTGAGAAAGGGATGGCTTTGTATAACAGCAGAATAACGTCTCTAAACGTAGCATGTGTATATCTGATAAGAAGCCAGAAAGTCTTTGGCCAACACCACATCTGAGTCATAGCACCAATAAATATCATGTGTCGTTTCCGTGCTCTGTTTATATATAAAAACATTTTTTAAATAGTTTTGTGAAAGTCAAGAGGAAACAGTTTTTTGATTGCTACATCAGCAGCAGCCAATGAAACCTACTGCTCGAATAGGCAACTACATTATTTAAAAAATAAAAAACCTTAAACGGTTGTGACTTTTTCAAGATCTGTGTTAACGGTGGCACCCTGACCTGTTTCTCTGCATGTGTACGTGCGGCTTCTTCTTGCGCCAGGACCATCTCTCTCTCTGCAGTGATCTGAACGCTCTCGCGTAGCGCTTCTTCCAGTTCCTCGATTCGTTCATCCTTCTGCTTCAGAGAGTCCTGTTGAACACAAAAATGGGCATTAATTATATAAATACACAGGAATATCCAGGCTGATCCATAAAACACGAACCTCTGGTATCAAATTTTACTATAACATTTAGAATCAGATGAAAAATTCACAGGTGTAAGTAAACGAGAAGCAGGTCGCTCAGGTTGCTGAGGTCAAAAACTACAACAGGAGCGTGTCGGGGGCAAATTTCGGTGGATAAGGTCAGATGCGGTTAGCCGTCTTGGTTCAGTGAGTCACACACTCACAAATGACTCAACCAAGAACCCTTCCAAACATCAGGAAAGCCACATCACTTTACTCTGCGCAATTCGGTTACTCATTAAAAGGAACAGGCAATGAGTCAAGCTTCAGCTGTTATATCCGTGCTCAGGCTTGGTCTTAAGCTCTAACTTGGGTGGATCGTAAGCCTGATGGATATTTGTTCACACCTGGTAAATTCGTGTGTCTGGTGTCTTTGTAGGTGCAAATTCTACCAAATGCAGCCTGATGCCGGCTCAAAAACAGACAGCAAAAAATTCAAAACCAAAAAAAAAAATTTTTTTTTTAATAATAAATAATTTTTTTTTTTTTTTTTTTTTTTTTAAATCGAGAGTTGAAATCTATTCATCTGTAAATTTAATGTGCAATAATTCAACAACAGTGGAAATAAGATTATATAACTGGAATTAGTGCATGAGAAAATGTTTTGTATAGAAAATTATTATTGCTTAGATACTGCCAGAGATTCTCAAAAAGAGGTTAAACAAACAAAACCTACAGGAAACTGTAGGAAACTTCAACTACTGCCTGGTGGTTATATGTCTTCGCACAATACAGCCACAGTGACCATGACCTTTGACCTCCAAAAATCTAATCAATCTATCCTCAAGTCGAAGTTGTACAAAATCTCTCAAAGTATTCTTGAGATATCTGTATTCACAATAACGGCCTGGATGGACAGATGGATGGATGTACATACATATTAGGGGTGCCGGAAAAAAATCAATTCACGTCTGAATCGCGATTCTTATTTATTAGGATTCTGAATCGATCCAAATTTTCAAGAATTGATTTTTAAGATCATGTTTTTTCGAGCATTTCCAACCTTACTCACAACACGTACTGTTTGTCCAGGCACGGCCTCCATTGTGAATTGTTCCACTGAGTGGCGGGTCCATAACTAGCTTTTAGCCTAGCTTTGACGTGGATGAGGAAAAAGAAATACAGCCAGCTCTGTCTTCGCTGAAGACAAATGCTTGGGTGCACTTTGGATTTTACAATTTCCGGGTAAGAAGGAGCTTGACATGACATATGCGGTGTGCAAAATCTGCAAAATAAAACTCAGTTATTTGGGGAACACTTCAAATCCCCGAGCCCACATCTTACACCATCACCCGGAGCTAAAAGAACCGGAGCAGCAGCACGACCA
>JAQMYF010000024.1:5530172-5541637 GCA_030014195.1 Neosilurus mollespiculum
CAAAGCGGATCAGTACATCTACAAAACCAGCTGTGTAGTAATATCATTTCTTTCTTTCTTATAGAAGAGTTGTTCCTCGCTTATGGAAGAATGTAGTTACTCGTGAAATTGTCTCCCTTTGTTTGTAATGGTTATGAACCAAGCATCGGTTTGATTCGACTCTGAATCAAATCACCACTTCAAAAATCTGAATCGAATTGAATCGTGAGTTGTTGTTCGATTCACATCCCTAATACGTATGCATGGAAAACACGAAATATAATGCCTCTGGCCATGGCTATCGGTTGCGCAGAGGCATAAAAACAAGATTTATATACTTTACTCATCAGTAACAACAATCAGTCTGCATACAGAGGGGAGGTCAGGCAGCTGGCGGGTTGGCGTCAAGAAAACAACCTGCCTCCACACAGGAGATGGTTGCTGACCTCAGGACAAGCCGTGCCACCCACACTCTTCAACACATCAATGGCTCTTCTGGTGAGACAGATATTCTCTCAGATCTCTTTCACTGTACAAAGAAACGCTTCTATCCTGACGGGTGGGGTCTCCTCCAAGATGACCCCTCCCAAACCCACCAGGAACAAGGTCTCATTGGACAAAAACAATGCTGTGTCATATGCTAAAGCCTTCACAGGATCTGATCTCATCGCAGTGCCAGACAGTGCTCTTCACCACCAAGCGAGAGGAACAAACACTTAAAGAATCAAAGCCAAGGTGAAATGACGACATTCCGGTTGCTCGTAGCAGCTTGGTAGGACACATTACGCTCGTTTGTGCCTTTAATGTGTCACCCATCTGTATACAAAGGCTTAAGTAATCACCACAGTCTGACAGTTTCTTATTCCTTCTGCATAAACAGACTTAAGAAAGCAAGCTGCACATCTTCTGGAATGCCTGCATCTGCCCTGAATAAAATCTATTTCGAACCTTAAGGCAGCAATTACTGGAAGTTAAAGCCTGTAGAGTGAAGGGTGAGACCAAACAACGTAGCATGGAAAGAGGGGGGAAAAAATCCCAATAAAACTCTATCTTTGACCATATATGTTCTTCTCTCTTCAGCGCCAAGCATCAGCTCCACATTCTTAAGACACAGCACAATCACTTGGGCTTGATTTAAAGTGACTCTAATCCTTTTTGCACGGTCAATATCTCATTACGTGAATGCTCCTGGTGCCAAAACCGCACAACTGATAGAAAGAGACACCTCAGGGAGGACCAAATCAAAGCCACATGGAAGAGCACTGGGACCGGATGAGCAGTAGAGAGGTTCAGGGAGAAACTTGAGTATGGAAACCTACAGGGTAAATTTGGAGATGAGTAGCAAAACACAGTAAAATTACCTGTGACAGTGTGCTCATCTTAACCCGACTAGTGCAGGAACAACCATTAATAAATAAGAGCTTGTTGTGGCCAGCCAGAATAATCCCAAACCCTGCTAGCCAACAAGTCGCTTCGCCAAAATCAGGATGTAGATTTAGATCTCTAATCAACAACCTAGAAGTGATAGTATCATGGACAAACTCCGTGAGACAGAAGAAGTGACACTGGATAGTAGGATTACAGATCATTAAAGTACACAGGTGCAAAATAGAAAAACAAATGTGGTTTAAAACCACCGAGAGGTAAAAGTGAATATCAGTGGTGATCTCAGTACAGTACGTCTGTCATGGGGTTGGGTGATCAGTCAGTTCTTAAGGTTGACGGTAAAAATTATCATGTTTACACAACGGGGTCAGAGCATCTCCAGAATCTCAGGTCTCAGGTGGAATGTTCCTGGTATGCAGAGGTTAGTACCTACAAAAAGTGGTACAAGGATGGACCAACAGTGAACCAGGAAGAGTTTTCCAAGCACTTAGAGCTCACTGACGCACACGGAGGAGTACAGCCCTAGCCTGTGCTGTCGGACCTCACAGGAGAGGACAAATTTTAAAAAGTTAATACCGGCGATGATAGAACAGCATAAGAGCAAACAATGCATTGAAGATTGCAGCATATGTGGCTGCAGAACAGTTGGAGTGAACATGCTTGACCTCTGCTCACCACTGAAAGTGCCTACAACGGGCACGGGGGCATAAAAAATGGATCACGACACAATGGCAGAAGGTGGACTGATCTGATTAATCACATTTTCTTTTACATCATATATACAGACGGTTGCATGGGCGTTGAGATGGAAGCAGGATGGACTCTGTGAAGAAGACAAGCCACCTGAAGCAGCAAGATGTTCTGGGCCATGTTCTACTAAGAAACCTTGCAGCCCTAAATTTACGTGGATGTTACTTTGACATGTACCATCCACATAATCATTCTTGCAAGCAGAGTACCCCTTTACGGAGATGGTGCTCTCTTTCTGAACTGTTCGGAAATGGTTCAAGGAAAATCGTCCTCCACATTCCCCATCTGTGGAACATACTGTACAAACAAGTCCAAACCATGAAGGCCCCATTTTGCAACAGGAATTAAAAGATGTGCTCGGAATTGCTTGGTGCCAGAACACCACAGCACATCCTCAGAAATCTTATGGAGTCCATGTTTGATGGGTGAAGCGCACACAAAAAAAACCCTGGAAAATAATGTTGACTGAATCGGAGATTTATCATTTTAATAAGAGTTTAACACACTGAGTTAGCTCTAGGAGTGTGTCACAAAAAGAAAAAAAAACATGCTTTTTGTTTAGCACATGTTCCCTAGAGCAAACAGAGTGTCTCGCAACACAGATGTGGTATAAAACAGCCAGATTTCTCTGTGGGGGGTGAAAAAACACTTTTCTAGTGGTCTTGGCACAAGATGGAGAAGAGTCGCTAATGTTTACAGAGGAAACGGAAAAGAGCAGCGGGAGCCTGTCTCTCCTGGCTAGGAAACGCAAAAAGCGTGGCCAAGAACGCTGCAACATCAAGTGTAAGTACCCCACAAACAAACCCAATAAAAGTGTTTGCAAGTCTATTAGGAACAGGAGCCCAAGGCAGGAGTAGTCCCCCCCCCCCCCCCAAGTCATCTCAAGCTCCTGATTAGATATGGGGTTTCTCTTAAAAAACATTGCTTCAAAGAAAAAGTGTGGGTGTCCAAAACATTTAACCTTTGCAATGTATTTAAATTTGATTTATATGCTAGGATTTTCACTAGCTTTACTGGCAGAGTAGCAAAGCAAGATAATTCATTAGCAGCACCAATACGTTCTTCCTTCCACACTTTATATTTCTTTGTAATTTCTCTATACATATTTAATGAGATCGTATATGAAATAAGTTGAAACCAGGATATGGGTTTTCCCCCATGGTAAACAGTAAAAGGAAACTAATAATAGGTAAAATCTTAACTTCGGAGTAGAGGATTAAAGAACAATCCAATCCATAGATGCCATAGCACTGATGACAGGATTCATTGGAGAGAGTTGTTGGAATTTGTTAACGTTTGATATTTACGACTAAAATTCAACTGAAATTTTTTTTTTGAACTGATCTGAAATCTGACAGCGGGCTGACCAGGTAGAGACATGTCCAGACTCTCCATGGCAGTGGAAGTTCAGATTAGAGCATGTACATTTCTATTGATCACAAGTGTCACCATCCTTTGCATCTGTGTACACGTGAGCTCACAGCAGTAACCAGCATTATCTCATCATGCAAAATGATAAAACCAGGTGCCCACGTGTTATTTTTCTTCATCCACGGAACTTGTTCTTCCTGAAGCGAGAATGCTACAACAACTAGCATTGTTTTTATTTTTTCTCCGTTTGCTTTAAACTTTGAACTTTTTAGAGCGAAGCTCTGGAAGATAAGATCCTAAGTCCCTGGATTCACTACTCTCAAATAGTTCAGTATAATCGACAAGTGTATGGTACGGTAGGAAGCCCAGGACCATACAAGTTTCTAAAGTTACAATCGAGGCATTATCATGTTAAAAATCCCACAACATCATAAAGAGAAAGTTCATCTTGGCTGAGGATCTTACATGCCATGTGGTTACAGACATGAAAGCACGGCGTACAGTGTTTACATTATTTTACTTTCTCACTACATTTTGTAAACATTAGTTGTTTTTAAGCTGGCCTGGTCTCCCTTTCCATTTCATTCTATCTTTCGCCATCTTTCCCTGCCACTCTGATTGGCATTTATAAAAGCACAGACATGTAACTGCAGTAAAAAAATAAAAAATTATCTTCACCATCAATCCATCTTGGTCTGGCAAGTAAGCCCTTTTTCTTTTCTTTTTTTTACTGTACTTCCTTATATCCTCAGTTCAGCTCAAAAGAGGCCAAGCTCCAAATTTACTCCCCAGCAGGAGTGCTGTTCTCCAGGGCAATCGAAAGAAAAAGACCATGAGGCATCAAGCAGAAAGTCATTATCATCAAAGCTTCTCTGGAGCCAAACTTTGCCCTTAGCGCACAGGCAAGTGTAGTGCTTTCCAAGGGCTCTGTTTAGGAACATGGGGTTAAGATGAAAAAGATAAGACAGTGAAAGTCTGAAACAGCCTGAAGCAAGAGGATAAGAGTAAAAGCATGAGAAGAAACCAAAATGAGAGAGGTACAGTGTTAAAAAGGCAAGTGTAAATAAAGAGCTCTGGTTCTGATGACGGGAGCAGAGACCTGCTTATGGAGGGAGGGGAAAAAGGGGGGGGGGGTGTTTGGTGGTGAGATGATCAGATTCAGATGGAGCACAGCTCAGGGCAGGCACATACCTGTAGCTGTGGACAAAACCAGAAGAATGCAGCAGAGCAGCACACAAGCGCCTGTGATGAAAAACTATACCGTGCTATCACACAAGGTACGATGACAGACCCCAAAGAGGAATCATGATGAACTGCTATACCAGGTACTACATTCATGGAACGTTTAGGTAAGCAGCCAAGACGTAAACCTCACATAACCGGTCGATATGTGAAAACCATGGCTGGGACTACAGTGCCCATTCCATGACCATGCCGGTGATTGCCTGAGAAATGTGAGAATCTGCGATGCATACATCATAGCCGTCGTGTCTTCTGGCATTAACTGTGGTGCATATGTGGGACTCTCTGTTGCATATACATTTTCATTCCCACATAAATCTCCGGTAACACCCAGAAGCCCTGTATGTCTCACGGATGCCTTCACGGTTGCAACTTTGCCTGAATGGAAGCCAGACCCCTCTGGTTCTCACTTCTTCCAACGGAAGTCCGTGGAACACTTCCAGTATAAAGCCAGTTGACCCTCAGAAGGCAAAAAAAATTGTCCACCGTGCTCTGGCTATGTGAAGCCACGGATTAAGGAACTTTTGATGGACAGAAAGAAAATCCTCCACAAACTTATTTATCGCTCCAAATACTGTACATTAAATATTTGAGAAGATCGGTACATGCCTCAGCCTGAGGAGCGTTGGAGTTTGAAGAGCTCCTTGATGCCGACACTTTGGAGTGTCAGTCATAAGCATCGTGTTTGCTTCTTACAGCCTGACCTACTCACGCTCACAAGGTGATGAGATGGAGAATCAAGCCTTTTATATAAGATGTGCTCCTTAGCTCTGTTGTTTCGTTCTCAGCTGTCTGCCTTCCTCACCCAGCTGTACTTCCTTCTCATCTCAGCCACGGTGCTGTCTCCGCTTCATTCTTTTCGGAGTGCTGACCTTGCCCCTCGCCAGCACATCCTTGCTGATGATTCTGCCTGCAGCTATGTCTCAACATCCAGTCATTCAAGGTTAGTTTGGCACGCTGTTTTCAAGATGCTCTTACCAAGTTAAAATGATAGCCGGGATATCTGACAACTGTTATCAAAAAAAAAAAAAAAAAAAATGAGTGGCAATTATGGAGATTTAACAATGCTTAAGTGATCAAAAATTCTGGCACAGGCCTTCAATAGTGCGTTGGTACCAGCCTTGATATCCCTGATCACCCAGAGTAAAACCAGCCAATCCCAGGCTTCCATGTATATGGAAGAGGCACTCTCCTACTGTAGACTAGAGGCAGCCATGAAATAAAGAACTGACTAGTTGGCGGAAACTGACACCAAATAAATAGGGGTAAAATGAAGGAAAATCCAAAACCACAATATAAACCTGGAGACCTGAAATCTTGGTGTACACAAGTAATTCAAAGCACTGTAATACTATTTCAATGCCAAGTTTAAAAATGCATCTTCCTTATGTCAGAGGCCTAAACAGTACGGTTTTAGACTCTGCTTAAAAGTGGAGCTTCCCATTCGATTTGGGTGGGCTAATTCTTTTTATTTTATATTAAATTAAGTATTCTGTCAGCGTAAGTCATGTTCTTTGGAAAATGCAGCAGAAGCATTGCCAAACATACTCTATCAAATAATTTTAATTTGTTGTTGGCTGGATGTTGTTTTGGTTACAAACAAAACAACTTAAAAGGGGGAAAAAAAACGGTCTTAGCATACATTCTCTCACGTCGGTATGCATCAAGTTTCTGCAAAAGAGCAAACAGCCAACCAAAACCACGATGCATACGGACACCGGAGGAAGGTAAATGAAGCGGACAAACAGTGGTCAATCCTTTAATTAAAAAAAGAAAAGAAAAAAAAAAAAAAAAGCTCCAGTAGTATTACTGTGCAGCAGTAGGAGTCATGGTTCAGCAACTTAATGCAATTTTGAACAGTTTTTGCTGAATTTTGGACCTATAGCCCAAGTAACCCTGCTTCAGATTTTGCTGGTGACTTGACTAAAATTCTGGATTCAGGATTTCTTTTTTAGAGATTCTATTACATTGTAAGACAGGACACAGTGTGGTCCTTGCTAGAGATGTTTTGTTTTTTGTTTAAGGTTTTTATTTAAAAGGTATTAGCCATTCTGAGGTAAATTCGGGCTATTAACCAGATTTGGGTGCATAAATAACTACATTCATTTGGCATACAAACCAACAATAAACAAACAAAACTGTCCCTGTCACTGTCTTTAACATGATATAATCCCTCCTCCCTCACCACAGCACCAGCAAAGAAATGGCGTTAATTATTCCAAGATACCTCTAGATTTTTTTTTTCATGGAAGGCACATACAGTGGTCACGACTTGAGTAAAACAAAACAAAGGTCTCTATCCCCAGGGAAAGGAGTAGCCCCAGTTCCCTGTATAAATACAGCAGAAGAACTTCCCCAAGGAGTCATAAAATGCTTCCTTTTGACTCTTTTATATATGCATCTTTAAAGAGGCCCATAAAGTCACAACCCACCCTGAGCACTTCAGCTTCATTAACTCCAGTGTTTCTACCACTGCATACATGATTTTTTTCCTCTTTGCAGCATGTGTGCATAAATATTACATTAACTACTCAAACGCAATTTCAGAGAAAAGGTGTGCCATACAACATCAGGAGGATTCGACCACTGCTGTCCAGGAGACCATTAGGACATTTTAGTCCCTCATCATCACACGATCTGTTTAGTTTTCCTCGCTCCTCGCCTACATCATTAGTCTGTTGTGGTTCAATACTGAAGAATTACGCAACAAGTTTCAAAACATTGCAAAGCTTGCTTACAAAACCAAAAATGGACCTGATGGTAGGAATGCCACAAGAATCAATTGTACTGAAATGCACGTTACTATTATTACCTCCCCTGGCATTGGTTTGTTTGTTTGTTAGCAACTTTCCTCAAAAGGTTATGAACCGATTACATTTTTTGGAGGGGTGGAGTATGGCCCAAGTAACCCTCCAGTAGATTTTAACGGTGATCCAGTTCAAATTCTTGATCCAGGATTATTTTAAATATTTGATTACATTGAAAGATAAAATGTAAAATATGATGCACTGTTATTTTTTTTCCCCGGCCTGGTGGGGGTATGCACTCTCTGAGCTTCCTTCAAGTTTTTGTTTGACAGCTGACATTGCTGTGCAGCCAACCATATGACAGCCTGCATCACCTGTCATCAAAATATAACGCTAGTTCAATCTCGACTTCCCTTCAAGACACAAGGCAGACAAGCATCAAGACTCCCACTTGGTAGAATAAACCTGCCCTGGCTATTCTCACAGTTAAATCCTTTTTAGTTTTCTAATGTAGACTCAAACAAGTAGAACTCAATGCTGGATGAGTCGACTGCCAACAAGTTTAATTCCTCTATTAATTAATTTGCATTCCTAAAATACCTTTAAAAATATACTTCATACAGGTAGAAAGCTAGTGAAGACATTTGACTTTGCTTTAGCAGCTCATCAATCTCACAGCAAGAAGGTCCTTGGTTTGAGTCCCGAGCGCAGCGAGGGCGTTTCCGTGTGGAGTTTGCTCCAGGTATTTTGGTTTCCTCCTACAGTCCAAAGACATGCACATTAGGCTAACTGCCTGTCCATGAAAGTGTGGGCATGAACCCTAGGTAGGTTGTGTGTGTTGCTCTGCGATGGGTTGGCAAGCTGTTCAGGGTGTACCCCACCTTCACCCAGTCGGCTGAGATAGGCTCCAGCCTCCCTGCAAACCAAATAAAGCGGTAGGGCAAATGAAAGAATAAATTGCTGTGATCTTGACCCATATAACAAACTCTGAAATCTAATTAGCATAAGCATGCCGACAGTTACTGCACCGGTGTTGCTAAAAGCTAATTATTGGTCAATGTGTTCTACTTCTACTGTATCTACTTCTACCCTGTCGTTCCAGCTGCATTCAGTTTCCTGTTCTTCTGCAGTGCTGCACCAGGGCCCTCTGGTGACAAAAAGTGATGTAAATCATGTTGTCTGCCACTTCAGTCTACACTGAGACGACACAGAAAATGGTCCACGCTCTCAAGAAAGTATTTACTATCCTTCATTACTTTAACAGTCGCCCAGTCGCACTATCTTTCCCAGAAAACATGCATTAACTTCATTTAGTCAATATTTAATTCTTGGGAAACGGACGCACGGTTTGATGATTCACTCTCCACATATATGTATGTGTGTGTGTGTGTGTGTGTGTGTGTGTGTGTGTGTGTGTGAGCTCTGTGATGGAAACGGTCTTGTGTTCGTAGATGTGGAAGATGGTAATTCAACAGGACCAGATCCAGGGGTCAGAAAAATACTTCCACTGCTCCTAAATTCCAGACTTGATGGTTTCTTACTGGCTTGTTCCTTGACATGCAAGTCCATGTGTTCAGCATGCTGAAGTGATCTGTGTAGATTAATCAGAGGACTGATTTGTCCAGAACGCTGTTTGTTTGAGGAGAACAACCCTGGTGCCTACAAAGCCCTCGGCTTTTCTGAAAGAAGTAGATACTGAGCCTCAGGGTCAGACATTACGGCACTCTGCCTGACCACTTTAACTCCTCCAAAGTTAAGAGCCGCAGCCCTGAACGTGGCCACCTTGCTTTAAGGCTTGACCCCTGTATTCGCTCATCAAGACCCCTAATTAGCTGAAACATAAGAACGACCCTTTTCAGAGCTCGGAGAAACAGAAAACAAAGGGGTTATTGCTCTGCGGCCCTATAAGTGATGTCCTGAGGTGACCTCTTTCAGTCTGACTTCTCCAAATGATCGGTCAGACCAACGCAACAAGAATGCCAGTCATCAGAAACAATTGGATCTCTTTTCCAAGCACAACCCTCATTTAGGCAAATAACATGCAGAGGCTAGCTGCAACAGTCCTGACTTACTCCAGCTCCCTCTTTGCCTCAGGACTTAAGTGTGGTGTCTCTAAGCGGGAGGTAGTGGCTGCTAGTCTTGGACGGAGAAGGGCTATCACTGGATCAAGCATCTTCCCCCTTAAAAAGGCCCACCGTGTGGGTGCATCAGTATGCACAGAGTGGGGTGTAGAAAGCCACAATGTGGCCTCTGTAGCAACATGATCTCATAAAGGAACCTGGAGACCTAACTCATATACGAGTTAGTCTGTGGCTGTATCATATACTCATGCACGCAAAAGGACACACAAGCTCACGGTACCTCAGGTCAGGGTCTAATAACAGCAATCCCAGTGCGGAGAATGAAAAAAAAAAAAAAAAACAAAACTCAAAATCAAAACAAAGAAGAGACGAGATGGGGAAATTGGAAATATGAAAAAGAGACGCTGAGTGAGAGAGTGACCAAGAGGCCAGAAGGGGGAAAACACAAATCCAGGGCAAGTTAAGGGTCTTTTGGTGTGTTTTTTGTCCAGAAATCTTTTAGAAAGATGGAAAACAGGCTGTGCATAAAAACTTGTATAGCTGTGGTTTGATATTAATGTTGGACTTGGAGAATACACCACGAATGTGTGAGGTTTAATCAAATCAAAACCATTTGAAGGGGCAAGACGAGGACGTGCTGAAGTGGAAATTTAAAAAAAAAAAAGGTTAACAGTGATTAATGTGTTCTAAAGGGCTGAACGTGAGATCTTTGTTTAGCCTAACACAAATTAAGACTGAAGAAATAAAAGAAAACTCGTCATGCTGGAATAAACAGTCATATGGTAAACTCTCACCACTGCACTATACGCGTACTGCAAATGATTTTATATAACAAAAGTATATTTTTTTTATTTCGATTCATTGGTTATCACCACCAAAAATAGCCCGCAGATCAAAATCCCTTCTGAAATCATCATGTGCCAGGATCTTCCGGGTGGCCTAATGGTCATCGAGTTCCCCACAAGCGAAATCAAAGTTCTAATTCGGGTGATGTCGTAACGTTCTGTGGTCACGAGTCCAGGAAAGCGTAGCATTACGCCATCCTCTGCCGATTAGAGTGACACTAACCAATCGTAGGTGTATACGAGCTCATGCGTATGGAAGTGGAAGCGTGTTCTGGTCTGTAGCTCTCGTGTGAATGGAGAGAGCTAGCAAGTGACTCATGACCAAATTTGAAGAGGATGGTGGTTCAAAACACATGACTGTGGCATGCCCCATGTAATGGGCACAGCCCACTAAGCGGCGGTCTACTGGGGGCCACACTCCATGTCCCCCTGTCCCTGCTGTTTGTCATGAAGTCATGCCAGTGTGTCACATGATCTACACACTCTGTGACATCACCTACTGCATGACCTACACACTGATGTTACAGAGAGAGGCGTTAGCACCCCGGGAGCTCCCACCCATCCACGGAGTTTTATGCGACGCTTCTGGTTAGTGAATGGACGTATTGGATATGACTCACTTGGCCTTTATTTGCCTCATACGTCGAAGCATTACCTTGACCTGCTGAGAGCTTTCATTGATGTTATCCTCCCGCTTGCGAGCCTCCTCCATCAGCTGTGCATTCCGGTTCTTCTCCACTTGCTCCTTGTGTTTCAGATTGGCCACCTTCTTGCTCTGGTCCTTCATCTGTCTGCAAGGCAAAAGTGCAAGTTTTGTCAGAGAACACTCAGCGAACATGAAGAGAGGAAATATACACACTGGCACACACACACACACACACACACCCACACAAATCATTGCTTGTAAGAAAAATTATTTGAAGTCCAAGCTGCTGAGAATAAACAGCAACATCCTTTGTCTTAGCTGTGGAATTTTTTCATTACTCCCCATCTCCAGGTGCTGAAGGATGACCGAAAAAGAAAAAGAAAAAAAAAAAAAAAAGGGGGGGGGGGGGGGGCGACAA
>JAQMYF010000024.1:5566043-5579992 GCA_030014195.1 Neosilurus mollespiculum
TACACACATACACATACACATATATATATAACATATTAAATATTACGTCCTAAATCAAAATAAATAAACAAACAATAGAATTATTAAGTTAAATAAGTTAAGCAAGAAAGCTGCTAAAAACAACTGTGGTGTGCTTCTTAAAATTAAACCAATTCATAATAAACTGATTTATTTAAAATTATAAGTTTAATATTAAAGCCTTAAAAGACTTAGAGTTTTTAATTCATCCACAAATTTTATGATGTTCCCTTCTTATTTGCGAAAAGTAATAAATAAAGCCCTCCGCTGGTGTTAGTGGTGGCAGAAAGCCTGCTTTTCCACCAGCAGTACCAAATCTTGATGATTTATTCACAACCTGACAAATGTATAAAGGTGTATAAATGCAGCTTAGATGTAAATGAATAGATATAAATTTCACTGAGAGATCTGTGATATTTAGACCTCAATTCGGGAATGTCAAAAAACAGAAAGTAAACACTGTAAAAAGCTCAATCTGGCATCCCTGATTTCTACATAAGCGTTTAACTCGACCTCTGATCTGTACAGCAACAGGACTTTTTAATGGTAATAGTTTACTGACATTAAAAAAAATCTGTTTTATCTGCAACAAAATGGAGAGTAACCCTTAAGAGTATGGATGCCAGTAGAACAGACACATCCTATATATTCACATAACTGTTTTAAATTATGAAAAAGAAGGGACTGGAGTTTTAATAGCATTGCTTCTTTTGTGTTATTTTCATAAAACATCTTTCCTAACAAATCACTTTCCAGAACAAGGTTGCTTAAATGCATCCTGCCCTCAAAAGTGGGGGAAAACTACATTAAATATACATTAAATAAAATGTTATTTTTACCGGCCATATGGAGAAAAAAAATGCCAAACTGCTGCGCGAGTATGGATTTCATCTCATTTTGACTGAAGGTCTACATGTCAGGGTCAGAAACTGTAAGCGAAAAATGCCAGATGGCTCTCAAAATAAAATCCTGCCATGAAATATTCTGTAAACCCATAAACACCGGAGTAAAAGGCATGTTTTTGGATGTAAACGGTGACCTGTGAGTGCGTATGATATACCGATTGAGAACCCTTGCTCTGCGATACAGAATAGCCACCGCAAAGTGTAAACGGTCACGGCGGAACATGCAGCACATGCCATTCGGAGGCCTGGTAAAGCCTGGCACTGCACAGCACGTCACAGAGCAGTCAGGCACAGCATATTACAGTGCGGCTTAACAGGGCACGCTGCAATTTAGTCCGAGTTCAAACAGCATTGCGCAACAGTCACAGCTCATAAGAGTGTCTGGGTTCGGCGCGGCCTCTTTAGGCTGGCGCACTGTGAAAGGGGCCTGTTCTGTTTTATTGGGGGGGATATGATTTGAAGGCGACATTTAGGCCTCCCTAATTTGACTTCTTTTTTTATGTCTCGCCCTGAGGTTGAGGAGGTTTCCACGCAGATCGCCAAGAGCATGTCGTCAGCGGAGGGGAGGACTCTCAGACATCCACAGGAGGCGACCTGTGTGTGTGTGTGTGTGTGTGGGTTTGTAGTCTGGAACTGAATTTGTTATATCAGCCGTAAAAATTTATTAAGTCCTCATAACTGTGCAGCTATCATCGAGAACATCTGGCTTGCTTTCTACGTCGGGTTTCGGCACATATGCAAAAGACATACGCACATATAATTAAAAAAAAAAACTCATGCACACACACACTGGTAGGAAAACAGTCCTCAAGATAAAACGAGCATACAGAGGAGCAAACACAGACTAAATTTTACCATTAGTGCGTCTGTTAGAGCAGCTTTGTGTGCTCCGGGGTGTAATACAGCGCTGGCGTGGAAATGTTACTGAGCACCATAAGTGAAGACACACAGCCTTCTACTGAGCATAAATGGTTATATACTGTACGTGCCAATGGGAGTGCACCGTATGTGTACGCGGCAGGAGGGCACTATGTGTATCCTGACAGGTGACACAGGAAAACAGTAATAATGCATATAAAAGGTTGTTAAAATGTAAATATATATATATATAAATAAATAAATCACTGCCACCTAACGGCTAACGGTTCCATCCTGAGTTTATGGTCTGTGTTGACTTCCTCAAGTTCTCCGTGTGGGTTTCCTTACAGGTGCTCTGGTCTCCTTCACCTCTACAAAACATGCCAGAAGGTGAACTAGCTACATAAAACCACATCACAATGTGTGGGAATGTGTGAGAAGGCTGCTCTTTGCTATCGTACCCAACGTTCACAGGACGGACTGACTATTTGTTACCATGGTGTTTACTAATCCTAATATATAATGCACACTACATATATTTATTTATCGACTAACAAATATTCACTGAAGGCGGGATGGATGGCGCTGAATAGTCCCTGAGGTGGAAAACTGATGCTACCCTTCATATTAGCAATACTATTTTTGATCATAATAATTAGCATTGGTTTATTTTTCCATTTTATGCGAGATAATGCCGCCTGCCCCAAGTGACCATCGTTTTGATTCAAGCATTATCCACTCGGAATAATGGTTTGTAATCCCAAAATAACCAATAGAGAAATCAGATCATGCCATTCCCATATAGTTTATAATAACGGCATATAATTTTAGAAAAAGGTTGATTATAAACGTGAAAATGTTGCTTACAGTTAGGCATTACGGGAGTCACTCTTTCTCTGGCTGAATCACAAACGGTTTTGCGCTCACTATGTAGTACATAAACTCTGCTAACGACCTTTGTGAAGTGCACTATACAGGGGACCCCGACTTACGACGGACCCGAATTACGACATTTCGAGGTTACGGCACTCGTACCATAAGTCATTCAGAATTGTCGTTCTGTAAGGAATCGTTCCCTTTTTTTAGTTTATTTCATTTTATTTCATTTAGTTATGCTTTCATGTGTCAAAGAAATGTGATTTTATATCCTAGATTATGATTTTGCTACTGCATTAACATAGTTGAGTGGTATGATCAGACTTACAACAGACTCCGACTTACAGCGCGACATAGGAACCCTGTCAAAGGTCGTGGAAGGTAATCCCTTCTAAGAGACATTACGGCATTTTTCTTTAATACTGACAGGAAATGAAATATGTTTTTATTTTAGAAAACAACCTGTGAATCATTTTAACATGCATTTCGAATGTAAATATGAACGCCAATTCAAATATTTTGAATCATTAAATTTGTTCTGACAGCCTCTGTGTGTGCTCGTGTTAGTTGAGCCACTAGGGTGCATCTTATTACACAACTGCTCATACGGGCCCAGCCTGGATGTCGGTCACCTCTGCATATCGTCCAATCACGGCAGAACGTCCCCAGCACTGTCAGCGCGTTATCGCTTACACACTTTTTATGAGACCTGTGTGACCACTGGAGTGCGCTCGCCAACACTTTTCATTGCTTTTGGACCATGGGACGGCATCTGGACACATCCACAAAGCCACTGAGCACCGAGAAACATAATCCAGCGCTGTGCACAACTGTATTTCCCATGAACATATTTTCCAGTACTGGGAAATGACAGATTTAAGATGGACGGACATTCAGACAAACATATAAACGCCGCCTCCATGTGGCTACATGTATGCAAACGTCTTCACGTGCCAGTCAGAAAAAAAGAAAGAAAGAAAGAAAGCTGATCGCAGAAGCAGGAGGACTACATGTACAGAGGATATAAGCCACATCACAGCACGCTGCAAACCATGTTACACTGTGGAGAGCCTAAACCCGGATCAGCGTGAGGCTTTAGATAAGAGACGGGCTCATGCAGGCAGGCCTCAAACACTGTGCAAATCTGAAATCTGTCTCGATTCCTCTGTCTCTCTCGATGTCTGTCTGCATTTGTGCGCACACAAAAACAAACATCAGATAAGCCTGGAGCTCATGCAAGCGAAGCCTCACAACTCACACATTCGTAAGATTCCTTTGGCAGCCACGCGTACACACACGCACACAGAGGCAGGCTTTCCACATCCGGATGCACTTACGAGATTGGAGGAACGGCCTGATATGTGCTCAGTGTGCTTTAGGAAAGAAGGAAAGAGGGGGGAAAAAAGAAGAGCAGGGGATGAAGAATCCTGAAAGTGATGATTACATGAGCAGTGAATGAAGGAACGAGTGACTGAGGGGTGAAAACGAGAGAAAGAATAAGGATATTTTTCTTAGGTGATTGGTAAGGAAGAAAACACTTAAGGGTGTTACAGGAAAATAATCAACATGATGTTGAGATGCAGTCTAAAGTAAACAGACATCCTAAAGACAAACCCAGAGCACCTAACCAGAGATTACATTTTTAATTCTTTAAAGAATTCATTTACAGCTGCAGAACTAAAAACAAAGTTCTTCTCACTTATATTACTCTCATCACTTACAGTCGAGAGCAGCTTTAAACACACGTTCCTTTCTTTTACAAGTTCTTTTAAAAAAAAACCACACAGCTTGGCATGTTGCAGAGAAATATGTAGATTGGACCTGTTATTCTATCAGTAGAGGAGTGAAGCTGTGACATCACGTATTCATGGTAGTGTTGGTGCTGGATCCAAACGTTCACTCAAAATTGCATCACGTGACCATCAGTACAAAATGGGTCGTCGTTTCGTTCCCTTGTTCTTTAATTAGGTGGGTATAAAACATTTTCATTATACATGATGACTTAAAAGTATTATGCAATAGTAGGACTCCGAGTCGGACTGTCTGCTAACTGGAAAGTGCACGTTGTCATGTTTCACAAAACGGTTATAACACCTTTATCTGAACTGGATGTTTAAGAAAGTGGTAGAAATGACAACAATGACTCTGACTAATGATTGCACTCTTTACATCAAGCCAAAACATTACATCACTCTCTTCTTTTTCCCCACAACAGTTCTGTGCATCAGTCCAATATTAATAATTAGTATATATTACATGGGAATGGGACGATATGATTGGTCCATTACCTCTGTATTAAAAAAAACATTATTCCGAGTGGATAATGCTTGATTCAGAACAACGGACACACACAGAGGAGGTGATGACGTCATCAGTGTGTCATCCATTTACAATGGAAGGCGAACGATAAAATTCTTGTTCAAGTTTGTTTATCTTTCGTTTCTGGGTAGAATACACTAAAATACATTCATGGAGTTTACTTTCTTTTCTGAAACAGACAGCTGTACAGCATTAACTTCTGTTTACAGCATAAACAGCAAATATCAACTAAAAAAAAATCTCCTTTTAGTTTGCTTTTCATTATGTTTTCCAGGTCGTTTTTACTAAACTCAAAGAGAGGTAAAGAGCTGCAGTTACACAGCTGTAGGCGGCATGGTGGTGTAGTGGTTAGCATGTCCGCCTCACAGCAAGGGGTTCGATTCGTGGCCACGGGCATTTCTGCGTGGAGTTTGCATGTTCTCCTCCCCTTGTTGGTGTGGATTTCCTCCGGGTACTCCGGTTTCCTCCCACAGTCCAAAAATATGCACATTAAGCTAACTGGCTGTTCCAAATTGCCCCTAGGCATGACTGTGAATGGGTATGTGTATGTTGCCCTGTGATGGTCTGGCAAGCTGTCCAGGGTGTACCCCACCCTCGTCAGCTGAGATGGGCAGCAGCCTTCCCTGTGACCCTAATTAGGATGAAGTGGCTTAAAAAATTGAATGAATGAAGGTCAGGTATATCACTCTTGGTGGATTGAATAATTGGTAAATATAAGCTATTTCATTATTCACACCAGCAATTAGACTCGCTATTTATAATCCTAGAGACAGACGTTAACAGTGTGATGGAAATGAGTGTACAGTAAAACACTTTGCATGATGAAACACTGATTGCTATTAGTAATACCCGCTGGCACTCAGTTCTGAGCCGCTCACATATCTGAGGCTCTCTCACCTTCTTGAGATGACTCTCCAGTTTGATACACTCCTCTTTCTTCTGCTCAAGTGCAATCTCCAGGCTCTTGAGCTTGGAGTCCTTCTTCAAACCAGAGGAGGCCAGTGATGAGGCGTGCTCCTTCAGATCCAACAAAGATGTCTGGCACAGGCGGGAAGAATGAGAGAGAGATAAGGAGAGTGAGTGAGAGACTTACGTGACTTAATACTTGAAAATCTGTACATTGACTCCCAAAAAAGTAATAAATAAATAAATAAAAATCATGACTCCTAACATGGCAGAACACAAGGCCAGAGATGTTAATCGAAACCAGCAAATTAGCTGAGAGGCTGCGTTAACGTCATGCTGCAGATCCTCATTACAAAAAAACAAAGTGAGCCCAAGCATGCGTAAACATGCAGCCCAAAAACTTAACCAGCTGCCTCGCTCTGCCTTCAGCCGGACCACAAACTATAACATTCGCTTCGATTTAATTGAGTGGATCTTTGAACAATAGGCAGTGTCCCAAAGCAGCTTTACAGATATCCGGATGTACTGTAGATTCAGATCCATCATGAGCAACCCAGAGGCGAGAGAGAGGAGGAAACACTCACAGAACATTACGACTTAAAAGAGAACCCATCTTCGCTCCTCATGACACTGGATAGCGGGCGCAGTTTGTACATGAATGCATGACAAAAATACTCAAATATACGTGCTTCATGATTCAGAGCACACCCACACACATACCCACACACACACACACACACACACACACACACACTCTCCTCCTTTTCAAACCACGTACATGTAAATCATAAACACTGGTGCTGCTCAAGAACACGGTTTGTACTCTCCGTACATATACAGCACAATGGGTTTCACATTCACGGTGAATTCTACAGCCGTCCGTCTTTAAACCCTTTCCTGCTGCTTCCCACTTTCAACCACAGAAGCCCGCAATTTCACACTCGAATGCCGCACCGTGTACCAAAGTACACTCGTGGCGTTTGTGCGGCCGCGGCGCATTCCCCCAGTCCTTGTCGTGGCGCTGGTGAAGGAAACAGGAGCAGAGAACGACGGGTGCTTCACGTGAAAGATTAGCGGTGACGCTGAGGGAACTCAGATGAGAGGTCAGTAGTCAGAAACACTACATAGATAATACACAGCCGAGCATTCCTGTACGTGTGTGTCACTCATCCGTGTGATTAGTCTAACACGAACGAGAGAGGAAAAACAAGAGTAATCGAAAAGAGAAGATGTGCGCGGGGAGACGATTCTCATAAGTCGTTATGGTTACCTGAATAACAGTTTATAAAGCATGAGCATATGGGCGGACTATGATTCCAAAATTAAAAAAAAAACAAAAAAACAACTCGGTATGATCTACTAACTGAAAATGAATCCTATGTAAAAACACATCCCTTTGAAACAACATCAGTCTGAACCAGTGCTACAGTCCTATGAAGGGTCTGGTCTTAGAGAACAGTAACTGTAATTACTCTTAACGTAGCATCACTAACATACATACATGCAAGTTTTTAGATTAAAAAGGCATATCAAATAGGAAGGATCTTATCTCAGCCGACACTGTGTGAAGGCGTGGTACACCCTGAACAGCTCACCAGACCATCACAGGGCCAACACACACATTCACACCTAAGGGTAATTTAGAGCAGTCAATTATCCTAATGTGCATGTCTTTGGACTGTTGGAAGAAACCAGAGTAGCCAGAGGAAGCCCATGCAAGCCTGGGGAGCCCCCAGCCGAGCCCGGGACTCGAACCCAGGACCATTTTTCTGTGAGGCGGGCGTGCTAACCACTACGCAACCGAAGTGCACAACGGTATGATGTAAATAAGATTCTGTGAAAGTCTGGTTGAAATAAAGTCGACTGCTCGAGGAGGTGTTGAGGATTATAAGTAAGTGAGAGGACAGCCAACGACACAAGACAACAGACAGCGATCTTAACGTGTTGCTCCAGCTTCACTGGCAGGCTACACAACTAGCATAATTATTAGCTCTGCCAAGTTTTTGGTGCTTTTTGGTTAGGTTTGTATGTTTGTTAGCATGTTGGATTACGCAAAAAGTTATAAATGGATTTTCATGACACTTCTAACAGAAGCGGAGCCTTGGAAAAGGAAGACTCCATTACGTTTTGGAAATGATTCAGATCATATTCTGAATCCAGGAATTTTTTTTTTAAAGGATTCTTATCGCACATGTGGTATCATAACAGGCAGTGCTGTGAACTTTGCTCTTTTTTTTTTTTTCTTCTTTTTTTTTTAAAGCTTGGTGGAGGTTTGCTCTCCGAGTGCCCTATTGCGCCTATTGACGTAAACAGTGAACAAATTATTCCCCTTACAAAGTATGTCAATCCTGTAAGATTCAACCAGCGTCACGATACTATTCAATCTCAACCCCACATTACACGGCCTCAGGTTTCATCGTATTGAGAAACATATTAAACTGCTTGTGGAACATTTATAAAACCCAACAACACACACTTCTGGATAGCACCTTCACACGGACGTAGTGAACACACGTGCACGGATGTGACCTCCGAAAGCAAGTGATTGAGTCAGGAAGTGGTCTTGTGCGTTCCTGCAGGAATAAAATGAATAATATGAATAATCATCTGCACGCAGAAGGAGAATAGATTTGGAAAGTATAGCATCTGTACATTTCATTGCTTCGGGGTGCATGTGTGGGTGGGTGTGCATTTGCATACAGACTTTCGAGCCCTCCAGTGTGTTTAGGATCAGACAGATAGACGAGACGGATAGAGTGAGCCGAGGACAGAAAGAGAAATGAGCAGCAGGCTTGGAAAAGGGGCCGAGCCGTCACATGTAGGCTCCACCATTCATCTTCCTGTCCTGCTCTCTCACACGCGCACACACACACGTAGCACTGACAGTGTGTCCAGCCTGTCTGTTTCCATCACGCTGTAGATCCTCTGAGGATGAACGCATGGCTCAGGAGGCATTGCTATAGTGTGCGTCATGTCCTGATGCTGCTTCCTCGCAGTAGAATTTATCCCTTAAAAAAGGTACAATCAGTGTTTTTATTGGAACGTTGGTACACACAGCGTATGTATCACATCACTGAATGTTCTCTAGGGGGTGACAGAGAAGAAGTATTTATCCTGGAGGTCTGTGCTGTTTCTGTTTTCTTTTATAGAGTCCACAGTGTCCAGTGTGTTTTCTCTTTCAGTGAATTGCTGCCCCATGATTGGCTGCCTCTGTCATGGTTAACATATATATAAAAATAACCTATTTTAAAAAATCTTGTTTTAGTTTGCTTTTCTTTATGTTTCCATGTAGTTCATAGTAAAATTCTTAAAACAAGTCATCAGGTAATGACATATCTCCACGGCCTCCACGTCAGAAAAAGACGAACTGCAGAAATCTCAAAATATCTGAAGGGATACACTGCCTCGTAGACGTAGCTGCCGAGTTTGATGAAGAAATCTGTTTTCGAATTCTGGCCCGGAATTGAAATGACTACAGACAGATGCATTCATGCACGGACATACCGATGACTATATATCCCTGTATTGCATGCTGGGGGAATAATCAAGAAATGGCAAATGGTTTTTCGAGTTCTGGCCTGGAAATCAATACCACACAAAATTTTACATGTTAAATTGGCTGCCATGGAATCATAAAAATTGAAAGTGCAGAAATCCCAAAATACCCTGCATAGCTAATTGAAATAACTGTCAAGTTTGATAAAGAAATCTGAAACAGTTCTGAAGTTCCACCCTCGAAACAACCACCACCCATATAATAATTTACCCACATGGCAAATTGGTTGCCATGAAAACATATGATTTGCTGAAATTCCTAAATAAAGAGACCACAGGGGTCCAGACGCTCCCACCGAAAGGACCATTTCATAATCTGCAAATGCAGAACAAGCACAGCAAGTTTGAAAGCCCCATCTTCACCGCGTGGCAAGTAAATGTCCCGGAAACCTAATACACAGTTTTGCCTCTGTGACCTTGAAAAGCACTCATTATCCTAGCACTCACAGTAGGGAACCAGCGCAGCAAGTTTGAAAGCCCCAGCTTCAGCGCGTGACAAGTAAATGTCCAGAAACTTAAGAGTGACAGAGTTTATTTATATCTTAACACTCAGTTATATCTTTCTGGCTTGATCAAAAGCAACTTCAGCTTTCAAAGGCTTATTAAACCTGTCTGGTTTTCACTGTCAGTCAATCGATGAGATCTTCTGCATGTCTGTCCGAGAAACCAGCTGTGACGAAATTACTGAGTGTATGTGTGTGTGTGTGTGTGTTACCTCTCGGTCAGACAGGTCTCCCTGCAGCAGGCTGATTTTCTCTTTCAGCTCCTTCAGCTCTTTCTTGCTGGTTTCCAGCTCTTCTCCCTTCTCCCTCTCATCTCGATCTCTCTGCTCCTTCAGACGCTCAATAATTCGCTCCTGCTCACCAAACAAACACAGCAACACCCTCGCCGTTAACTCGGACAGCTGGAGAAACTTGTTCAAATTTTACGTGAGGGTATGTTTAGGTAAGATGGTGTTAGTATTGACTCATTAAAACAGAAATAAAGGTTCTGATAAAATTGTTGCATGTTTTATAGGGCCATTTTACATTTACTGCATTTGGCGGACACCATTTTCCAGAGAGACTTACATTTTCTTAATCAGTTTTACACAACTGAGCAATTGAGGGTTAAGGGCCTTGCTCAAGGGCCCAACAGTGGCAGTTTGGTGGTAGTGGGGCTTGAACCCCTGACCTTCAGATCACTAATCCAGAGCCCCAACCACTGAGCCACTACATCATCAGTCTTCACATCATCATTTCCAGAAAACTCGTAACAGGTTTCGTACAGCTGGATGCTGCCATACAGCCACTTCATCAACAAAAAGAGATCTCAAGCCATACTACGCCATTTCAGTCACAGATATCACTGTGGGATCTTGAACGGTGCAGTATGTGAGCTCTATTAATTTTTTGCACATTGCAGCTATGTTGATGAAGGGGCGGTGCCACCACGGTTTGCTACCTCCACCCAAAACAGATTTTTGGTCGAGGTATTGTAATTTCCAGTGTTTGTCTGTGAACAAAATCCTGACTACACCCATGCAAGGATTTTCATCAAACTTGTTGGGGACACTAATCTACCCGAGTCCCAGGTATGATTTGATTTTGGAATGTCATGGTCAAAGGTGAAGGTTCGAACAAGGTCACAAAGTTTTGGAGATGGCATGCTTATAAGTTCGAAACAAGTGCTATGTTACTATGGAAAACTAATAGGGAACCATATATGGACTTTCAAATGTGACAAATTCCTTTGACCTTGAATAACCTTGAAAGGTCAAACCCCAACCATCTCTCCAAATCCTTCAAAACGAGAGTCTCTAATTTGCTCACATCCACGTACTACAGAACATACCACAAGTCGAGTACATGGGTCATTAAAATCAGTACCAATATAGGACCCATATATAGTACATTTGCTACATTATTCATGCTGCACAACAGTGGTGATACTGGGGACTGAACAGCTGACCTTCGGATCAGTAACCCATCGCCTTAATCACCAAGCCACTATGACAAAGGTGTTACACTCCTTATACACTACAAATATTTGTGAATAACTTTACTAATTACAGAGTGGCCCATACTTACATACATAATTAATATAAAGTAAAAAATTACATTTAATGATCTAGAACCTTCGTGTGACAAGCTGTAGTAGCTATAAGCACTCTTTTTCTGGTTAGGGAGTAAGAATATCACCTACTGTTACAAAAAAAATATATCAACCAATCAGATTCAGGGATTAAACAGCACTGTAGTGTAAAGCAGATCCGTTTAGAACAGATGTAATGCTTTTACTAGAACCTCAAACAATCTACATTTTCAAAAAGTAATATGTTTGATGAATCTCTTACTGTTGAGAGAGAGAGAAAGAGAGAGAGAGAGAGACAGAAAAAAAAGAAGGAGTAAAAGAATAAGCGCGATTCATTAACCTCACACTTGTGTCAACTTTGGCCAAGAACCATCAACAAAGCCGCAACACGGTGTTTTCGGAAACTCGAGTGAACCGAGCGCAGGTGAAATGAGTCAGATCTGATTCTGTCCATCCCTCCAGAGTCGCTCATGGTTGAAAAACTGCCGAGCTCATACACGATAATAGCACAGCACAGAAAGCACCTCTTTTATCAAGAGCGTGTGCGTGAGAGAACGAGGGAATGAAAAAGCGAGAAAGACAGAGTGGGAGACGGGGAAATAGAGTGGGAAACGGGAGGAAATGGGCAGTGAATGCAATAATGCTGAAACAGTAAGAGGTTTGAAGTGGTGTTTTTCTGGCAGGGTGTGTGTCTGCCGTCGATGGCCTGTGAAAGCATGCTGCTGGAATCGCAGAGAGCCTTCGACCTCCGGCTCTTTCACACCCTCGCCGGCCAAAACTCACACGCAGAGTGGCCGAAGTGGACATAAATAACAAAGTGCTTTTTCAGACATACTCGTCTTTATTCTTTGTTTTCTTTTTTTTTCACTGCCAGGTCCGTATTTCACTTTCCCAAAGCTGCTGCAATGAGCGTGACTCCTCTGTGAGACAGGCTCCGACTCCGTCTCGCACTGCAACTTTGATCTAGACAGCTGACATCCAGAGTGAGGAAAGTGTGTGTTGGGAAGTCAGTTTGTTAACAAGGGTGTGGTGGGATGTCAACTGTAAATGGATGAAGTTGAAGTAGAAATGCACCAACCGCTGGAAAGTTCAGCTTTTCAATACGACACTCACATTCGAGTGTAAATACACTGATCCTCACTGAAATTTGGGTCGAGTCTTATACATATAGATGAGGGATAGGAGATCACTCCTCCCTGACACCATATCTTAAATAAGAGTTTCTGAGAAGTACGCACCTACAGTGAGTGGATAGAGATAATTGGTGGAAAAAAACAGGTTCAGCAGAACCCGGGTTTATTATTATATTTGTCGCTGAGTATCTGTTCTGAATTTAATGATTGCCAACTACAAACATTTTACACTGGTTTGTTTGCTGCTACCATTAGTCATGTTGCGTAACAATGTCTTACTAATACTAGTATATGGCACAGGTGTCAAACACGACGCCCACGTGCCAAATCTGGCCCTCCAACTCAGTGTATGTGGCCCGTGAGAGCTTTTATAGTACATGATTATCGTTCATTCTTTGCATCAACTATTACCATAAAATGTAATTCATCATCCATCCACTAGGTGGAGCCAGCCTATTTCAAGGAAACCATTCATGATTTGGGGAAGACTGCAAGCTAGCTTGTCACCATCAAGCATTGTCAAAAAAGGAAAGTAAATAAAGAAAAAGAAGACATGGTGCATAAACAAATAATATGGCCATGAAGAATTTCATGGTTGCCGTTTCTGAATAGATTATTATTATAATAGTGATTATTCAGCCTGCGAAGACCTCGAAATTTAGGGATGTGGCCCTCAGTGAAAATGAGTTTGACCGCCCTGGTATATGGCAAAACAGTATCTGATTGGTCGAAGTGTGGGCAATAAATCACATATAGACTGTAGGGTAGACCATTTTTATATAGGGAAAAAAGAAATCACATAATTTCACTTTTTATGAAAAAATAACCCAGTAAAAATTCCAGGCCTATAAAGTAAGTCCCCCAGAGCCTTTCAATTTTGCACATTTTTTACCGAAATTTGGCGATATTTCAATTTACCGTAACTTTATTTTCTGGATCAATAATCCGTTTAACGTCTAATCAGACCATGTAAATTAATAATACGGTACATTTTAATATTTACAAAGTGTCATTTTATTAAAGAATTTCATCAGTATGTACTTGTAATTATCATTTATAAATAACACCCACAATGTGAACTTACACCATATTTCAATTATTTCATGCAAAAGCATCATGTTTTTAAAAGTCTTGTTTTTTTCTCTACGCAATAAATATATTTCTGTGAAAAGCCTAATCTGTATTGGATATGGATATATATATATGGATATATATATATATATATATGGATATATATATATATATATATATATATATATATCTCTCTCTCTCTCTCTCTCTCTCTCTCTCTCTCTCTCTCTCTCTC
>JAQMYF010000024.1:5689563-5704255 GCA_030014195.1 Neosilurus mollespiculum
TGTGGAGGTTGAACTAATAGTTATGAGAATTTACATTCTGATCTGAGAATTGCACCAAAGCGACTGAGAAAAACTGTATAATATGTGGCAAAATGTTCTTCAGACACCCACTAGGGGGAGACATTTCATTATAACTATGCCAAGTTATAATAATCCATTTGTGTCTTGGGGAGGTACAAAGTACTTTACACACAGGACAACATACAAGACAGTTAATAAAGAGAAACTACAAATATTGAGCTAAAAATGATAAAATAGCAGGTGAGTGCCCAAATCGTTTAAGGCAGCATTAGCATACTTAGCATATCAGTGTGTAAAGTGAATTGCTTTTTACATACATTATTGTTTGTTGGCTACTTACTGTTTTAATTACTTCTGCCAGGAGAATTATGTTTTACCCTTAGTTTGTGTAATTGTTAGCAGAATTGTGAAAAAAAAAGTAATATGCAGTCATAAACATGCTACCAGACTTTAAGCTTTTGAACAAGGAAGAGTCCATTAAATTTTAGAGGTCATCAGGATCATGTTCTGGATCCAGGAATTTGTAAAGGATCCTTTAACATTGTTTGGTAAGTCAATTTTTGGAAGCTGCATATAATAGCAGGTCCTGCAGGGGGTGCTGTGTATTTTCTGTTGTTTGCAAAAAGCAATGTGTGGATTTTCATGAAATTTCTAACAGACGAGTGTCTACGGACAAGGTTTTGGACATGATCCGGATCAAACAATGTGGTATAGGATGATTTTTGACATTATGGTTCATATCGGTGATTTCTGGGCTTGGTGAAGGTTTGCGCTCTTCGGGTGCTCTTGTTACCAGATGTAACATTTGTAAAATTTTAAAATTGAACTAGCTAGCATGATCCACCCTCAAAATCGAGAAAGCTGTTGTGACAAAATTAGCATTCAGTAGCCTGTTGTTGCTTAAAATGCATGACTCTTCAGAGTGTCCCATACGAAATGGCCACTGCTGTTCCTTTTTTTTTTAAGATGCTACCTTTGAATCATGCGATCGCTTCCCTTAGAATAGAAAATGATCGAGAATATAATCGTTTATTTGTTATTTAAAACAGAAAATGTGCTTTTCCTGTTCTTTAATACGAACGAATCTCAAACTATAATTCAAACTCACTATAACAACCCACTGTCTTGTTTTCCCTTTACCGCTATAATCAAGGAAAAAATGAATTTTGTCATGCATGGTCCTTTGATGCACTGAAATTGACAAATGAATTTAACGGAATGGAAAACCCTGTCAACGTTATTGTTTCGCAGACTGTCTGACAGACGAGCTTCATTTCCCAGCCCTTCACTTTCCACTATAAAGACAGTGAAGCGTAATAATGTACACGTTCCCCGTAGCTCCTCAATAAAACATGCCAGATACAGAGTTTGCTGATGGAGGAGTAATTTGATAGACAGATGATTTGATGGTTAGAGACCATGTTCATTCGCTCTCAGCACATCAGTCACACTACTTTCTTGTATTAAAGCTTGCTGAAGTGCACACACACACACACACACACACACACACACACAAACCACGAGACTGGTTTCAATCAACATAAACTCACACAACTCAGGCAGGTTTTGGCCACAGAGGCACCAGTAATGGGGTAAAGGCCATGGGGTCAGACTCAAGTAGTAAATCAGCATCAAGCCGGTTATACACAGCTCATCTCTCTACATTGATGTGTGTCGGCTTCCAAACTACCGCCATGTCACCCTGAGCACAGCAGCCGGCCACTAGGTCCTGCGTCAGGAGACCCAGATATGTCATATATATGTGAGGGGAATGAACAGCAAAGACCATGGCTGTGTTTTTCTGTTTCTCTTCTAAAAACTTCGCAGGCTGGGGTTTGATGGTCTATCAAGTCAGTCTGCAGATTAATCAGATATATTTTGTCATTTTTCTAGATGTCTTTGGGATATTTTTTTGTAGCCACCTGTTCACGCTGCAATCTTCTGGGATGTTTTTGGTAGTTTGGATTTTATAACAGTGGTTTTTATTAATGTTAGAAAAAAAAGTTATATTTTTATGTGGTTCGAGACGTCATGCACCATTTTTACATCCGACCAATCAGATACCACGTGGGACAGCAAGCAAGAAAAACAAAGGAGAACAAAGTACTAGAGAAAAAAAACGTTCCCTTCATACTATGAGAACAAAAGGAGATTTATGATGGTTTAAAATATTTCATCAGCCATATTTGAGTCTGGCAGCGTAGTGGCATACTGATTAACCTGTCCACCTCACAGCAAGAAGGTCCTGGGTTCGAGTTTCCAAGCTCGGGCCGGTTCTGTGTGGAGTTTGCATGTTCTCACTGTGTTTGCGTGGGTTTTCTCCGGGTACTTTGGTTTCTAAAGTCATGCATATTACACTAATTGGCTGTTCCAAATTGCCCCTAGGTGTGAGTGTAAAGGCCCGTTCTCGTTTGGGCGATTCTTTGGGGACTGCCCATGTTTTTTTGAGTTGGCAACTGTCTCAGTCCAACAACAACTGTGTATGTAATGTCCTAAATGACTCAAATAAAAGAATCTTGAGATAAAAATCACTGATGGTCGGCAACAAGGTCTGAGACTGTCTGCAACGAAGTCCCCAGTTATCTGCGACTATCTGTGATCGACCAAAATGGTCCCGTACTGTCAGCAATATAATCGCGGATGGTTGGCGATGGTCACCGATTAGTAGATTATTGCGTGTGATCGTCCTACATTTGGAAACAGGTTTTAAAAAACGGGACGATTGTCCACAATGGCTGGATTCCTTGCTGACAGTCAGCGATATGGTCAACGATATCGGTCACAGACGCCTCATGCTCGCTCCCGACCTAAAAATTGCTTGAATTGTGGCCATTATCGGGCGTTATGGCACAAATGAGTTCATGGCTTAAGTGTAAATATTTTTGTGTGCGTGTTTGTTGGTCCTGTGATGGTCTGGCGAACTGTTCATGGTGTACCCCGTATTTGCCGAATTGTCATTTCCCGAATGTTTTAAAATGGCATTAGTTGAGGCTGGTGGCATGTAAATCCATTCATTCAATTTCTAAGCCGCTTAATCCTAATTAGGGTTGTGGGGAGGCTGGCGCCCATCTCAGCCGACTCTGGGCGAGGGTGGGGTACCCCCTGGACAGCTCGCCAGGGCATTGCAGGGCCAACAATCACACAACCATTCACACTCAGACCCAGGGGTGATTTGGAACTGCCAATTAGCCTACTGTGCATGTTTTTGGACTGTGGAAGGAAACCAGAGTACCCGGAGGAAACCCACGCAAGCACAGAGAGAACATGCAAACTCCACACAGAAACGCCCGAGCTGGGAATCGAACCCAGGCCTTCTTGTTGGGATGTAAATATGTATTCATTTTGTATTATGTGAATGATAAATGTAATATAGATCAAAAACTAGCTCATTGGCGGATACTAGTTAAAATCTATAGCCCTGCATTAGCCTACAGACTCTTGATCGTTCAGGTTGTACTATGCCTCTCGCATGAGGTCAGCTTGAATTGGCTCCTGCTTCCCCTAAGATCTTGATGGATAAGCGTTCTAAATAATGGATGACTGCATGGATGGATAGTAAGTATTTAGCTGGTACTGTCTTTTTCTGGGGAAAAAAGGGGGAGCACCATTAATGAGACAGACTATTATATAACACCCATTAAAACTCATGAGCCTTATAGCCTTACAACAATAAACTTTGACTTATGGGATCTTTTGGAAAGGGAAATGGATATGTCAAAAAAACAGCATGACTAATGGTATACATATGAAGGTAACCAGTCAAATTATCATCCCAAGATATCTTTTAAAAAGCTAATGGGATACGATCATCCCTAGCAGCCCTTCAGGCATCGCATTTATATGAGGAATCTTAACATGCGATATCGCTCCAGGGGTTTCCTGTCTTTCATGGAGAAGCCCCCTCACTGGTTTCTCCGCCTCCTGCACACTGCCTTTCCTTCCTTCCACTTTCTGAGA
The DNA here is from genome assembly GCA_030014195.1 of Neosilurus mollespiculum. Taxonomy (NCBI): domain Eukaryota; kingdom Metazoa; phylum Chordata; class Actinopteri; order Siluriformes; family Plotosidae; genus Neosilurus; species Neosilurus mollespiculum. The sequence goes on from JAQMYF010000024.1 coordinate 5,693,542, forward strand.
GAGGCCAAGTGACACGCTCTGTCCCTAGAGTCCAGCAATGGCCCGAACTACTCTGCGAACTCACTTCAGGAAACTCATACCACCACAAGCCAACCACCAATGAGATACAGAGTTAAAAAGAGTGAGATAAAGAGCCAGTAGCATGCTAACCCTTGAAACCGAGCAAGAAGACGGAGGATAGGTGTGTAGGTGTCCAGATATCCAGATATACCTTTAAATACATGATACAGTAGTGCTACACGTGTCATGTAGAACGATGAGATGGTTTAAATATATTCTTTGTTATAATATAGTAAGAGGAAAAACCTGAATGTGCAAGGAATCTGATGAGTGTAGTTGATTGGAAACTGCTGTTTTTAATCAGTAGTCAGGTGACCTGGATCCTGGCAGTGCATTCCGGGAAGTGTAGTGCGAGGCGGACATGTTGAATGTGTGTATGTGTGGCATCCATGTTGGAAAGGTCACAGTCACTGCGTGTGTGGATAATGTGTGTAAATATATATATATATATATATATATATATATATATATACACACACACACTACTGGGCAAAAAAAAAACATTGAAATTACATATTTGTAGGTATAGCAACAAAAGTATGTAACAGCCATGGATACATCATTACCAGTTAATGGTGATGGTTTGTCTGAACACCAGCTAATTTATATCAAATAATTAGTTTTATAGCTAATAGACACCACAGCCCACACCGCCAAGGGCACTAAAGCTTAGCTGGACAAGAAATGTCATCAAGCTCCTGTTATGGCCGGGACAGAGTCCAGATATGAACGCAATAGAGAACATCTGGGCATACTGTACATCCGACATAAATTAGTTGGACGAAAGTTTAGTAACACCGCTGAACTTTGGGAGGCTCTCAAGTACGAGTGGACGAATTTGGACATTTTCCTTTTTTGATTTTTGATTTTGCTATACTGTATTAATCCCGCAAGAGAAATTACTGCTTCTGCATTTAACCCATCCAAAGTGAGCACACACACACACACACACACACACACACACACACACACGTAAACACTGAAAACACACACACGTAAAACACTGACCACACACACACTTGGAGCACACACACACACACACACACATTGTGGCCCCCGGAGGGCACGTAGGGGTTAGGGGCACTTCAACTATGAGGGTGGAGGAAGGGAAGGTGCTGCTCACTCCCTCACCGCCACACATTTTTCCTGTTGGTTCGGGAATCGAACCAGCGCTCTTTTGGTCCCAAAGCCGCTTCTCTAACCATTATTTTCAGATGCAAGAAACTTTCAGCGAGTCGAACCAAGAGACTTGAGTGTTTGCGAAAATCTAAAGAGAAAGCAATTCCATATTGACCTTTTAATAGAATTTGCATAATTATTCAATATATTTATATGTTATAGCTAATAATTACTAAAATTTTGGAAAATAAAGACATGGCTTATTTTTTTGACCAGGAGTGTGTGTGTGTGTGTGTGTGTGTGTGTGTATATATATATATATATATATATATATATATACACACACACATATATATATATATATATATATATTCAGTAGAAACTTTTGATGCTTCAGGTTGCTAAAATACAGAGCATGGGAAGGGAAATGTGGAGGGAAAAAATTCAGAAGTTTGTAAAAGGAAGAAGTAGTTTTGTTGGGAAAAAAAAGAGATCTCATACAACTGTATCGAGATTTTGTTTTCCTTTACAGAATTTTCTGACTGTATTTCCCTTCCCAGGGTGTGTAATAAGATTTAACTTTGTTTTTTTCCTTGTAAACATACACAAGTCTGAATTCAAGCAAATCAGTGAGTAAAAGACAAATCTATGAAAACCCTTCTTGCTCAAGTAGATCCTAATAAACACTGCACTTAGGGAAATTAGAGTCTGAATAACATTTCTCCCAATAAGCTCCCAATTTCCAACGTTTACATATCTTTATAAACGAAACGCCACCACATATCGCACTGTCACACTAACCACCATCTCAATTAGAGGTGAGGGTTGAGGTCTAGCCCTGTGATCATCACTATGATGTGATGTTACTGCTACTGTGACCTTGCGTTCAACTCTGTTCAGATAGAGATGTTTCAGAGTCACAGATAAGCTTGAATAAACATTCGGTGGAGATCTGAGACGGGTTGCAGTCGCAGTTGCAGTCACACGTCACTGGCTCAAAGTTTCAGTTTCTTCTCAGCTGTTACTTTTTAACCAGCTTATCATGGCTTGCCGTGGTGCAGCATGTTGCACGGACATGAGCTGTGTCACTGACACACATTTTAAAAAATGCACTGGGTGGAATGCTCACTATGCAGGTGAGAAATACGCCTGTCAGTCCCGTCCTGATCTCCTGACCTTTAACTCCGCAGTGCCCAAAAATGAGTCATATTGGGCCATGAATCTACTATCTACTGTGTCGTCATCTCAAAGAAAAACATTGGAGACGAACAAGCGGCCGGCTGGCTCGATTAAAGAGGATGTAAGGGTGGACTGCAGGCAGTTGGAGCCCCTGCTGTAACTATGCCTGTGTTAGGACTTCCTCTGAACACACACACGCTACAGTAAAAGATATATCCAGTTTTTCCATCACCAGATAATAAAATAATAAAAACCATAAGCATGAGTATACACGCTCAGCTTTCCATTGTGTCATATTTCATAAGACCTGCTGGGAAACTGTAGCCAAAAACAAAACAAAACAAAACAAAACAAAAAAAAGACAGGGAGGACAACTGGTTGAGGCTACTTTTAAAACCTGATGTTAGTTTAGGATACATAACAAGTTGGTTTTCCGCCAATGTCATTTTTGCTATCTGGGGAAAAAAACTCTTAAACCCACTGACAGTGTAAATAGAGATAAGACCCTGCCTAAAAGTTACGTCATGTTCATTCATTCCTTCATTTCCTAACCACTTAATCCTAATTAGGGTCACCGGGAGGCTGGCGCCTCTATCAGCCGACTCGGGGTGAAGACAGGGTACACCCTGAACAGCTCACCAGAACATTGCAGGGCCAACACACATACATCCATTCACACGCACACTCACACCTAGGGGCGATTTGGAATGGCCAGTTAGCCTAATGTGCAAGGCTTTGGACGCTGGGAGGAAATCAGAGTACGCAGTGGAAACCCACGCAAGCTCAAGGAGAACATACAAACTCCACACAAAAGCAGGGACCAGAAAAGCACTCCCGCAAAGTAAATAAGTGCTCGCGCGAATTTTGGGACTAATTAAACGCCATAGCCACGCCTCTACAGATGACCACACTGTAACTAGCCTATCCTATGAGCTGCATGTCATGCTTTCTTTCAACTAACCAATCCTGTGCTGCCTCTCACCAATGACTGTCTATGTATATAAGTCCTAAAAGTTTGAAATAGACCAAAGAAGCTGCTGAGCCGCATACCAGTGTGTGCTGTGTTCTTGTTTCTTTCCCAGGCCTGGTGAGGAAAGGTAACCTCTGAGCACGGGGAGGGGTATCTAAACCCGAGCGTGGGAGAGTTCTTTGTCTGCATGCAGTCACGTCTTTTTCTCCTAACATTCAGTGTACATGAAATAAAAAAGGTAAAAAAGCCTAACCGCTACTGATATACTAATTCTGCATTTAGCATTTTCAGCTCTGCAGAAACAAATCGCTCAGTTCTTTCACATATTTTCAGGTTTTGAAGTAACACCCAGGAGAAAGCAGTCACACACACAACACCAGAGACTGTTACTGTCGGATTTTCCCAGTCAAGGTCAGAGATATTTGTTCCCTCTTAATACAACAGATAACAAAACAAACACTCAAACGTTTTAAAGGTGCAGATATCAATTCCAGTTCAGGAAACATCTTTCAGCAAATCCAATAAACATCACTCACTCACTCATTTGCCGAACCACTTAATCCTACTAGGGTCACGGGGAGGCCTATCTCAGCCAACACTGGGCGAAGGCGGGGCAAGTTGGAACAGTCAGTTAGGCTAATGTGCATGTCTTTGGACTGTGCATGGAAAGTGGAGTACCGAGTGGAAACCAACGCAAGCATGGGGAGAACATGCAAACTCCACACAGAAACGCCCTCTCCGTGCCCAGGACTCGAACCCACAGTCTTCTTGCTGTGAGGCAGACATGCTAACCACTGCACCACCAGAACGCCTCCCAATCTTACACAATTAAAGGTAAAATTTGCAAACCACAAAAATACTTTTTTTTTTTGTTTTTATTTTCCAAATATATTCATTCGCTTACCAAACTGGAAGTCAAGGAGACTGGAACCTGCTCTGACTGGATCTCCGTCAACTCTGCCTGAAGCTGGGGTACACCCTGACCGGTTTGCAAGTCCATCACAGGTCAACACAACACACACACACAACCATTCACACTCACAGTTACACCTCGGGGCAATTTGGAACAACCAATTAACCTAATGCACATGTTTCTGACAAAATTGTGGCAATTTTCAACCACCAGTCAGCCTATTGTACAAGTTTTTGGACAGTGGGAGAACACTGGAGTAACCGGAGGAAACCCACACAAGCACGGAGAGAACATGAAAACTCCACACAGAAATGCCCGAGCCCAGCCCAGAACTTGGACCCTGAAGCTTCTTTCCACTACACCACTGTGCATATAAACATTCAAATTAAGATTTGTTTGCAGGGCGGCACAGTGGCGCAGTGGTCCTGCGTTCTCTCTGTGCTTGTGTGGGTTTCCTCTGGGTACTCCGGTTTTCTCCCACCGTCCAAAAACTTGTACAATAGGCTGACTGGTGGTTGAAAATTGCCCTTATGCGTGAGAGTGAGTGTAAATGGTTGAGTTGGCCTTGCAATGGTCCGGCGAGCTGTTCAGGGTGTACCCCGCCTTTGCTCAGAGTCGGCTGAGATGTGCACCAGCCTCCCTGCGTCCCTAATCAGGATTAAGCGGCTTAGAAAATGAATGGATGAATGAATAAATGATTTGTTTGCATTTAAATCCAGATTAAGATCCAAAAATCCAGATGTTTCCATAAAAATCCAGATTTTTAATAGAGCATGTTGCACACTGAACTATGTTTTTCACCATCTGTAAAATGAATAAAACACACATTTTATTGTGCAGAGTTCCTGCACCGGACTTCATATTTCCTCAGCCGACCTCGACTGAATCATTTTTCAGACACTGAGGTAAATTCTAAAAGCATAAGTGGAGCGATCCTGCTTATCCTGCCTCTGTAAATCTAATGATCTCAAACCCAAGTGCATATAACATCACGGGCCAGAAATAAAACAGAAATACTGTCTAATTTCATTAAGCTAGATGTGGGCATGCAGAGGAAGATTACTAACAGCTGCAAGGAGACTACTCTTACATTCCCCAGACCCCCCAAAAAATGATCTAAGACTCCTGCAGAGAATTTTTAGTACATCTGACCCCTCGATCGTCTGGAAAGTAACTCAAGGGACATATTTTACTGCTTATCTCACACTGTATGAGAATTCCTCCCTCCGACGCATTTCGTAGTTAGCATTCTAAAAGTGGAGGTTCATGCTTTGTTGATACAGATGCGTTAGGAGCGCTGGCATTCTACCGTTCAGAAGTAGGTCAGAGGGCTTTAAAACAATAGGAGGCATGGTTTGGTATGCAAACTGGGAGTAATTAGGTTTATCAGCATGCTGTGTGTTATCATGGTTTCCTTTTATTTAAAGCGTACGTTATGATGTTTGAGGAATCGTAACAACAACAACAAAAAAGGGCTGAGAACAAGATGAGCTACGGTCGCATTGCCCTTATGCGTGAGAGTGAGTGTAAATGGTTGAGTTGGCCTTGCAATGGTCCGGCGAGCTGTTCAAGGTGTACCCCGCCTTTGCTCAGAGTCGGCTGAGATGTGCACCAGCCTCCCTGCGTCCCTAATCAGGATTAAGCGGCTTAGAAAATGAATGGATGAATGAATAAATGATTTGTTTGCATTTAAATCCAGATTAAGATCCAAAAATCCAGATGTTTCCATAAAAATGTCATGATGAAATGTCAGATGTCTCTCCTCTCAGCCGCCTTGGTGACAAAACACAGCATTAGTGTCACTTGAGCACTGGAGTTATACGTTACTTACAGCCAATGAACCTAATTTCTAATCACCACACTGATTAGCACTGATGTTCCGTATCCCACACTTATCCATTACATGAGCACCGAGCGTTAAGTGAGCTCTTCATTATGGCAGCTCAGATGGTCATGTCTAGGGGGGAGAGATGTTTGTCTATCACATGTCTGGAAGACCACTGCATTGTCAGTAAGGCTTGAGAGACATGTTTTTTCTATTAGACTTCCATTTCTTCTTTTGGCTTAGCATTAAAACTTCATACATCATAGTAAAACTGTGCAAAAAAAAAAGTTTGTATAGTTTGCAAATCTGAAAGCAATCTTTTCCTCTTCGCTAAATAATCGAAGCCGTCACTGTAAATGTCATAGCTGTCAGCAGTATCTCTAAAACATGAGCCAGGATCCAGATCTGTTGCCCAGTTTCCATGAAACGAAATGCGTGAGACTGATGACAATACTTACAGCACTTACAGCCACCAAAGGGAAACCATACAGAGGGAAAAGAAATAATGGAAGGAGGAGAGAAAAAAGTCAGAATATGAAAACCTGAAGGAAAAGCCACAGCGCTGTGGCTTTGGGGGTTTCAAAAGTGTAACAGTGGTACGAGAAATGCCAAATCGAGCTCGGTTGACGACAACAAAGGTGATCCAATGTGGCACCAAGGTGCCAGTAGAGGCCAAGCTGAGCTGGCAGTTCCCAGAAAGCCACTGCCCGCCACTCGTCTGTAACTCACAGAGACACTCGGAATGTTTCAGGAGACCAGGAAAACACCAGAAAAGGCTTAAGGAATTCAGGAAGAGGTGAGCGTTGGGAGATTTGAAGAAAATTATGTTGCAGCTTGCAATACACAAAAGTCGTTATATTCATTTCAGGATTGTCCTAAGGCTAAATAGTTTCCATTTCAAACGACAAATAAGCAGTAAGAGTGGTCTGTCTTTATTCCTGCGAAATAAAACTGGCTTGAATACATACTGCGCACAGCAAAAAGGTGCTGGGTTCGAGTCTCTGTCTTGTTGAGTGTGTTTCTGTCTAGGGTTTGCATGGTCTCCCTGTGCTTGCGTTGGTTTCCTTCGGGTACTCCGGTTCCCTCACACAGTCCAAAGACACGTAAATTAGGCTGATTGGCTGTTCCAAATTGCCTGCAGGTGTGACTGTGTGTGTGAATGATTGTGTTTGTGTTGTCTTGCGATGGTCTATCAAGCTGTTCAGGGTGCCTTTGCCCAGTGTCGGCTGAGATAGGCCCCCACAGCCCTAATAGGGTTGAGCGTTTCAGCAAATGAGTGAGTGAGAGTTTCAGGGTTTTTAAAATGATTGGGTAAAAATTGACAGACTCTTACAAAATTTAAAAAAATTACTTTACAAACATTGCTATAAAAATCCCCCTCTATGGAATAATTCTCCATATCATACTTCCCCTCATTTAATAATTGCTTATTATTCAGAGATAGTGAACCAATCAGATCGCAACATTCTCATTTAGTTTATACTTTTTTTTACTGACAAGAAACCAAAAACTGAGCTCCCGAATGGAGCATGGACAAGGTGCGCGACTATCAACCCGGAGATCACAAGTTCGAATCCAGGTTGATGCCACAGCCATCCATGACCAGGAGTTTATGGGAGCTAATTGGCCGAGCTCTCACGGGAGGAAGGGACTTCCCTGTCACTAACAGCCACTCATGGGCGTCTGTGAGCTCATTCGTACGAGGAGGAACTTAATACATAGAAGTGAAACGCTATGTAATAGATATTAGTGGGGATGCTGGAGCCTATCTCAGCCGGCACTGGGTAAGGGGGTGGGACACCTTGAATAGCTTGCCAGACCATCGCAGGGCTAACACATATAACCATTCACACTCACATCCACACCTAGGGGCAATTTAGAACAGCCAATTAGCCTACAATGCATGTCTTTGGACTGTGGGAGAAAACCGAAGTAACTGGAGGGAACCCATACAAGTATGGGGGGGACATGCAAACTCCACACAGAAACGCCCAAGCCTAGCACTCGAACTCGGGCCTTCTTCCCATGAGGCGGATGTGCTACCCACTATGCCATCGTGCCGCCCAGAATTATTTTAAATATTACACAATAAAAGTATTATAGCTATTATTATTTAAGAATTTATTATAGGACGAATCATAATTCATGCGTTATTTAATACATAATACAGTTATGGGGTCCGGGCGAGGGTGATCCTGTGTGGAGTGTGCATGTTCTCCCCATTCTTGTGTGGGTTTCCTCCGGGTACTCAAGTTTTCTCCCCTCCATCAAAAGACATTCACACTAGGCTGATTGCCCCTAGGTGTGAGTGTGAGTTTGAATGGTTGTATGTGTGTTAGCCCTGCAATGGATTGGTGAGCTGTTCAGGGTGTACGCCTCCTTCGCCCAGAGTCGACTGAGATCTTGCTCCAGACTCCCCGTGACCCTAGCGGTTCAGCAAATAGACGGATGGATAGTTATGTGATAATAATTGATATAATATAGTATATTACATTCTTAGTTTATAGTAGTAAGTTATTTATTATTGTGTAATAACTGTATTAACTGTATATTAAAGTTATTGTAAATATTTTTGGAAAGAGGAAAAGTTCTGTACTTCTAGTATTCCTACTATGGTGTTTGTACTTCTGTGGTATATGAACAAACACCCTCTTGCAGTGAATAATCACTTGACGGTTGAATAAACATAAATCAAGTGATACGCTGCAGCACACTTTGGCCAGGAGGAACCCTGACCTTCTGCTTAAGTTACATCAGACCACAGAAATCCTTATGTACACACACACACACACACACACACACACGTACACACACACACACACATATATATATATAAAATCCAGGATAACATCATCACACAATCACAAGAAGTCCATACATAGATTTATGTTTTGTTTTTCTAGTGTTATGAGTCTCTGTCTTAGAAGAGAGGACTATCAAAGAACTGCGACAATCCTCCCAAGTCTAATAACTGTTTGGTGAAGCCATGCTTTATTGATCTTGAGCAGCATTAAAGCTCGAGTTGTTCCTTGCAGTCGGTATCTAATTGATATTTTACAGTAAGACAAGAAAAGGAAGACCTTCTGATCGGCTCCTCCTAAACACATAGAACATACTGCACCTCTGTGTGAAAGCAGAGAGAGAGAGAAAGAGAGAGAGAGAGAGAGAGAGAGAGAATGAAGCAAGACGAGGAGAGAGAATGACTTAGCGAGAAGAGTCAGGGGATATAGTGTTCAGTTCACCCAAGAAGAATGAAGTGCACACTTTCACATCCTACCTGCAGATTTGCTGGTCCTCTAACTGCTGCCATGGCGAATGATAAGAGTCGGGTGTCCTTCGTCCCGCGAACGCGTCTCTCTTTTCTGTAGGAAAAAACGAACAGGGGTCGCTTAGAGAGGAAAAGTTGGCAAGACGCTCCTGAGTAATTTCGCTGCAAACAAAAGCGTTATTCATTTTTTTTTAACCCACTCATGAAAGCATTACATAGAACATGACAGAAGAAGAAAAAAACAAGCTTTTGTTTTAATAAAGCTAGCACTGAGAATTATATCAACAACATCAGGCTTGTTTTCAAAAAAACTATATTCAGAGGATGTGATCATGCTTTTTTTTACCATGTTATCATTCAGGCTATTTGCGCATGATTGAGTCAACTGTGACAAAAATTACAGCATAGGCTCGACATCCAAAACAGCCTCCCGAAAAGAAATTCTTCTTGTGTGTGTAATCACGGAAAACATTTAATCATACAAAGAGTTTATGTACTCATGGGATACATTCAGCTGAGAAACACCTACCTGTAAGAGTGATTTATGGCAAGGAGTGGAGTAACACATTAAGGGAGGCCAGACCTCTCTGACGCCAACACTCTGGCAATACTCTACCGTATCTAGCCTGGCATGCACTTTTAAATGATTAGGGTGCTTGGATACAAATAGCTTGGAGGTAAAACGCACTGTGTGATCAGTTACAATCGTATGACGATATCTTCAGGTTTTATGTACAAAAAGCTTTACGATGGTGCCAGTTAGCCCCCTCATCTCCCCAGATAGACTGTAGATATTTTCACTGTAGTTCACGCCCCTGATTTTGTTCCACTGAGCTACATAAGAGCAGAAATACATAAAATAAAAAGAGCACCACATGGGGCCTCCAGAAGTAGGACTGCACACAGGACATGAGTTCAAATCAAAGTCTCAAATGATTTTTATATTATTTTTTTCTCCACCAATGAGGTTATGTTTCACCATTAGTTTGTGTCTTTATTTGTTAGCAGGATTGTGAAAAAAATTATGTGTGAATGGCTTTGGACAAGGAAAACTTTTGAAGGTCCAGATCTGATTCTGAATCCAGAACTTTTTTTTTTAACAATGTATTTTTTATTATTTTTAACAACATATCAAAAAGAGATGCATCAATTCTTAAAATATTTAAGATTAACAAAGAACACAAAAACACAAAACTACAAAAACAGCCATACCGGTTTAAAAATAAAATGATAATAATAATAAAAGAAAGAAAGAAATAATGAATAAATAAATTAAAAAGGGAATAAAATACAAAAGGGGGGCGCGGCACGGTGGCGCAGTGGTTAGCACGTCCGCCTCACAGCAAGAAGGTCCTGGGTTCGATTCCCAGCTCGGGCGTT
>JAQMYF010000024.1:5704442-5719095 GCA_030014195.1 Neosilurus mollespiculum
CCACAGTCCAAAAACATGCACAGTAGGCTAATTGGCTGTTCCAAATCACCCCTAGGTGTGAGTGTGAGTGCAAATGGGCCTGAGATGGGCGCCAGCCTCCCTGCGAGCAGGGATTAACTCCTAATTAGGAATAAGCGGTTCAGAAAATGAATGAATGAATACAAAGGGGAGAGAATAAATTAAAAGAGCTCTTTAGTTTCTATTTTTGACACAAAAGTAACAAAAGGCTGCCAGGTTTGAAAGAAGAGCTTGGTTGACCCTTTAATAAAACACCATATTTTTTCTAATTGTAAGAAGTACATGACATCTTTGATCCACTGTGTATGTTCTGGAGGTGAAGAGTCCTTCTATTTATGTAGGATGAGGATCCAGGAATCTTTAAAGAATTATTTACCATTGTTAAATAGGACCATTTTTTGGAAGTGTCATAATCCAACAGGCTCAGCAGGGGGAATGCTGGGTACTTGCTGTTATTTGCAAAAAGTACTGCGCAGATTTTTATCAAATTTCTACCAGTGGTGGGGCTTTGTTAGATTTTGGAAATGAGCCAGATCAAATTTGGAATCCAGGATTTTTTTAAAGGATTCTTTAACATTGTGAGATGGTGGAGTGACTGATTGCCCTCATTAGGGTGCCCTCGTGTCTCTGTCATAGTCAGTCATGCCAGAGTTCCTGCTTTACCATTATACTGTTATGAGCATACCTAACAACCTCTCTCTCTCTCTCTCTCTCTCTCTCTCTCTCTGCTTTTGTTGAGCTACACATGTTACTTCTAAAATACTAGTTATCCTGATCCTTCTGCTCTTTGAATCCTTGTGATCCATCCTGATGTGCTACTACTGGTTGGAATTCTCATCTTGGAAGCCCCCCGCTCCTCCTGATGATCACTTGATGATGATCCATATGGACCTAAATATACACTCAGAAACTATGAAGATGACTTTTCAAGGCAAGGACTTTAGCACTACAATTACCATTAGAGTTGTAAGATAATCAACTGACTTTATGTCAAACTTAAGTGAAGTTCTTGCTACATGGTTTATATTTTCTTTGGTTTCACCCAAATGAGGACACGTTCCCCCATTGAGTCTGGCTCCTCTCAAGGTTTCTTCCTCGTGTCGACTGATGGACTTTTTTCTTGCCACCATAGCCATGCGCTTATTAGCCATGCGCTTATTAGTAGCTTATTAGGGATATATAGGGTTTGTAGAGAAATGTTTAAAATCATAGGTTTAAATTCTTTACCAAATTAGTTTTATTATGTAAAGCTGCTTTGTGATATTATAAACTGTAAAAAGTGTGATACAAATAAAACTGAACTGAATTAATTGGATTACTGGGCTTGGTGGAGGTTTGCGCTCTCCGAATGTTCTTATTAGGTCATGGTTTTTGAAATGCTATTAACGCTATCACCATGAATGAATAAAAAACAAAAAGAAAAACTTAAAACATAAAAAATAAATAGCAAATCATTAATCATATTTGTTAGAAGCATACTGAAATGTGTACTTAACGAGAAGCACATTAGATACCAGACGCATTGGGAACCACTGTACTACAATAATAATGTGGCTATTTTTATTTATTTATTAATTTATTTAATGTTCTATTATATATATGTTTTATTTACTGTTCAATGTATAAAGCACCTTTCAAATACTCGGAGTTCCTTTACACACAAGTAACCCCAAACTAAAAAGAAAAATCAACAGGAGTCACTTAGAGAGGCAAAGTTGGCAGGACATTTTTGAATAATTTCAGGACACCAGTGTAAACAGGCGTCTGGACAAACAAGTGTGTTATTCAGTACTCAAAAATAAAGTACTGAGTATTGAGGCTTACATTAATGAAGTTCATAATATATGATTTAGTTTGTGTTTTACTGTGTGTGAGCAGATTTTAATCCAGTATAGAATTTCCTCTGAACATTTTATCAAACATTTTAAACTGTGCTTGGAAAGAAGATGCTTTTATTATACCCCAGTGATGGTGAAGTCTCATATGGGACTAGACTGATGAAATTTGCTACAAATCACAAGTTTATATTAATGTGTGTAGCCTAAAATATTTGTTTCTCTAGTAACAGCTAACAAAGAAACATTCTACTGTATATAGTGGATGTTCATATGGATTGATTGAACCATAATCATAACCTGAGTAAAAATATTCTCACTGATATGGTGAAACTTTCTGTAAGGAGATATTAATAGAACATTTATGGATAGGGTGTCTGGCGGCCAACACAATGGTGTAACGGTCAGCATATCACAGCAAGAAGGTTGGTTCGAGTCCTGGGATTGGGTGTTTCTGTGTGGAGTTTGCATGTTCTTCCAGTTCTTGCGTGGGTTTCCTCTGGGTAATTCGGTTTCGTCCCACACTCCAAAGACTGTTACGGACCCTAGGTGTGAGTTTGAGTGTGAATTGTTGTGTGTGTTGCCCTGTGTTGATTTCACCCAACGTGTTGCCCTGGCGAGCTGTTCACGGCCTTCGCCCAGGGCCTTCACCCATTGTCGGTTGAAATAGGCCTCAGCCTCCCCGTGACCCTAGTCTTTGGGCAAATGAATGAGGGAGGGAGTGAGTGAGAATCTCAGGGCAGCTTGATGGCTGAGCTGTTTGACCTGTTGCCTCACAGAAGGAAGGTTTGGGGTTCGATTATCTCAGCCAGAGAAGCGGCTTTCTGAGCGGAGTTTGCATGTTTTCCCTGTGCCTGTGTGGGTTTCCTCTGGGAACTCCAGTTTCTTCCCACAGTCCAGAGATCTGTACCATTAGATCAAATGGATACTCTCAATTGCCCCCAGGTGTGAATGTGAGTGGTTGTCTGTGTCTGTGTTAGTCCTGAAACAGATTGGTGACCTGTTCAGGGTGTAACCCCGCCTCTCACCCAAAGGCCACCTGGGATCGGCTCCAGCTTCCCCATGACCCTGAAGGATAAGCAGTATAGATAATGGATGGATAGAAAAGTGGAATAAATGTAAAGTCACTAAATAAATATTACACGATACATGTAATAATATGGCATCATGTCAGAGTATTGTTTAATAGTTCAATGGTTTTTGTTAAAACATTGATTTTCAGTCTGTTTGTGTGTACGCTGATGGATCTGAAGCGCCCGCCTGACGGGAGGAGCTGAAATATACAGAACCCAGGGTGCGTGGTGTCTTTTAAGATGTTTTATTGCTTCATAAGGATGTCATACAGTTTGTGCGGATGCTATCCACTGTGCAAGGATGGAGTTAGCCTCGGTGAGTCCATGCCTAGCTCAAGGGCCCAACAGTGACAGCTTGGTAGTGCTGGGATTTGAACACACAACCTCTGAGCAGCAATTCAACATTTTAACCACTGAGCTACTGCTGAATGTCTGCAACAACATATTATGGTGGGATATCCCATATAATGGGCAGGCCACCTAGCAGTGCTCTACTGGGGGACAGACTCAATGCCTTTGCATCTCTTTGCTCGCTGGGTTCTTCTAAAAACCCTTAAATTGCATCCTTGTTTCCCTCACTTGTGTCTGATCCTAATCTTTCCCACCAAGGAAGCATGGAGAGGCATGAAGAAATAATGTGAAAAGAAATGAGATGTCGTTTCCTCAAAAGCGTCATGTGGAGCAACATCCACTGCTGATGAAGGCGGCACAGTTGACCTGCTGCGTAAAAGCTTCCAATATCATATAAGGGGTTGCTTACTTATATACTGGTGTGCAGCTCTTCCGGGAAGACTGCTCTCGTGTATCTTCGCTCATCGCTCCTCAATCATTGCCCCTTAATTCTCGTTCCTCGATACACAAATAAGAGAATTGGGATGGTTGGGAAAGATGGTAGACCAGAACAATTTCTGGGTAAAGTGAGGAATGAGGAGTAAGGAAGTGAAAAATTAGGGTTTTGAGAAGCACCCTCAGTCTCAAATATTTTTAGTCTTCACAGTGTGAACTCCAAACATGGCTGAACAAAATTTCACCTGAGTTCATGACAAGCCCAAGATCCTTGATTTGTAGTCTCTAGGCCGACCTCAAGTACCTGTGCACTGCTGCATATATCATCATGGCCTGTAATAAAATAACACCTCAAACTACCATACCAGTAATTCAGGTTGTTATGAATTTTAGCATTCTTTAAATATCTGTCATGCTTCATCCATCAGTGTCATAGGGAAGCTGGAGCCAATCCCAGCTGGCTTCAGGTGAGGCGGGGTTACATCCTGAACAGGTTGCCAGTCTGTTACAGAACTAACACATACACAGACAAATCACACTCACATTCTCACCTATGGGCAATTAAAAGTAGACCTACCATGCATGTATTTGAACTGTAGGCGAAAACTGGAGTACCCAGAGGAAACCCCATACAAGCAAACATGCAAACTCTCGACAGAAATACCCCCGTTAGACATGGTGCTCTAACCCAGAATCTTCTTGCTATGAGTCAAGAGTGATAACCACTGAGCTGCCATGCCATGCTGTTCTATTCTTAAAATTCCCATAATCACCAACTTGACAGCTGTGTCACATGATCTGCCCCATGCTCCATATTCCTGTTCACAATCTGTGGACTTATAGTTACTTACACATGCTCGAAATCTTTTCCACTTAAGGGGGTGTTAGATCATTCAAATCCTTGTTTTTTCAGCTCTTATTGACAAAGGGGCTGTGGGTAACTTCATCCACCAAAATTCAGCCCAAGACTTCACAGATGTGTCTGTGTTCCAACCTTGATGGAGTGCGTCACTACTCATCACACTACACCAGTAGAGCATCTGATTTCTGGCCCCTGAACAGCTCGGTAGTGTATCGCAGGGCCAACACACACAAAACAATTCACACTCACACCAATGTGCAATTTAAAACAGCCAATTACTCTAAGTGTATTTGTTTGGACTGTAGGAGGAAACTAGACTACCCAGAGGAAACCCACACAAGGTAGAATATGAAAACTCCACACAGAGACCCCCTTGCTGAGCCCAGGAGTTGATTCTAGATGTGCTCACAACTACACCACCGTGCCACCCTCATTACTATTGTTTCAACCTCAGTAAAACATTCTGAAATGTTCCTGTTATTAGTCACTACCCTGTCTCTACTTTATTCTTCCTCATCTACAACTAAGGCCACTGAAAGTTTTAGCTCAATACAGTGATTTCATAGATTATTGATTTGATAATGGTCAGCATGGTGGAATAGTGGTTAGCACCTCCGCCTCACAGCAAGCAGATCCTGGGTTCAAGTCTTGGGTGTTTCGGTGTGGGATTTTCAGGTTCCGCTCGTGCTTGTGTAGGTTTCCTCTGGGTACTAAGGTTTCGTCCCACAGCAGAGAGACATACATATTAGGT
This sequence comes from Neosilurus mollespiculum, assembly GCA_030014195.1. Classification (NCBI taxonomy): domain Eukaryota; kingdom Metazoa; phylum Chordata; class Actinopteri; order Siluriformes; family Plotosidae; genus Neosilurus; species Neosilurus mollespiculum. Next base: position 5,709,768 of record JAQMYF010000024.1, read on the forward strand.
TAAATGGCTGCTCCAAATTGCCCCAGATGTGAGTGTAAATGGTTGTGTGTTGCTCTGTGATGGTCTGGCAAATTGCTCAGGTAGTCCCCTGCTTTTGCCCAGTGTTGGCTGAGATAGGTTCCAGCCTTCCTGCAATCATAGTAGGAGTAAGCAATTTGGCAAATGAGTGAATGAGTGATTTAATAATTCATATGCATGGCTTCAGAAGCAGTTGTACTAGGAAATTGTACCCACTGGCCTTCTTTCCCTACAAACTTTATGAATTGCCAACTGAGAATTATTAGTCATGACCTTTGTCTTTGAGGACTGAAATTACTGGCTCGATGGCTATTGTTCTGGGGAGAGATGCTGGGTCTCAGCTCAGGATGTTCTAGGCCTCAGCCTTATCAGATAACACCATGGCCTCCACCCCAACCACTACATTTACATCACATTTGTTAAATGTCCTTCCTTAAAACAACTTACATAAATACTTTGTAGTCTCTATCAAAAACACATTAGCATTAGAAAAGTATTAATCTAGGTGCTTGGTAAAGAAGTAGGGGTTTGTCTTTGTTTCAAGACTTCATTGACTCAGCTGTTCAGAGAGCCTGGATGCCATGACAGAAAGAGCCGTGAGGCATGTGTTCCATATACCCTGGGAGATGGTGGGTCCATTTGAGCAGTGCTTTGGATTGGTTGGAAGCATGCTGGGGCAGAATTGTCAGGAGTTAGAGGAGAACCCCGGATGAATTAGTTAATTAAGTGATTGAAGGATGATTGGCTGTCCATGCTTCATTTAACGGTCATCTAAGGAGAACATAACGACCTAACAAGTGACTGCATCTCCAGCTTTGCCGGGATTTAGTTTCAGTTGATGAGCTGCTATTCATGACACAGTGTCTGACTGGCATGATATGATCTGTGTAGAAACATGAGTAACTGAGGAAGGAACATGTAATTGTAGAGAGCGTGAGTAACAGAGGTTGAGTGTGAGCAGATGATGACCCAGCACCGAGCCTTGATGAACACCAAGTGTTAATCTACATGGAGCAGATGTGGATCCCCACAGAAGTGGGTTTACCTGACATGAGCAGGTAAGAAGCAAAGACTTGCCATGCTGCATCACAAGATTCAAGACTGAACGAGGCAATGGCTCAGTGGTTAGGGCTCTGGGTTAGTGCTTTGTAGGTTAGAGGGTCAAGCCCCATTTCCAGCAAGCTTTTGGGCCCTTGAGTAAGGCAATTAAAACTACTCAACTACCTTTATCTGCTGTATAAAGCAGATAAAAATGTAATTTAAGATTGGTGTAAATTAAGATGGTGTAAGTTTAAGATGGGCAGGAGAGTCAGTCGACCAGTCAGTCAGTCAGTCAGTAAATAACAGCAGTCTTCTTCAAAAGTGTTACGCGCTATGGGTGGAGGGCTCCATCGTAATCTATGCTTTCTCTCTATGGTCCTTAGCTTAACAGTAAACAAGCCATGTCCATGATCCAGATCCCTGTTCACAATCACTGTATTTTGTCTAACTTGTGTCTGTCAAGTCAAAAGCACTAGCATCCTTTCCGTAATGTGGACCCACCTCAGTTTTTGGAAAGGTCTCCTGGTTTACACTAGGGCTCAGAAATTTAGTAGCCTGACACCCAGGGCTATTAACTTTTCCCATCGGGCTACCAAAACGAAACACCATTCTGCACGACTGGCTCCCTGAAATTATACTCCAAGTGAAATCTAATTCCCTACTTTGCATTGTGTGCTCTACATAATTGCTATCTGAATGATGGAACAAACAGGTTTTTAATCATAATGCGTTGACAAGGAAGGTGATGTCATTGTGTCTGAGCCATAGAGAGAGCGGTTTTCCCTTATGGGTTTTCTATACTGCTCCAGGTTTTGTATACCAATTTTGCTTCTCCTCTCTTCTTCTTTTCAGCTTTGCAAACAAAGTTGGTGCAGTGCTGCCACTCCCCTGGTGATTTTCACCTTATTTTTCTAATGTTGTTATTTGATAAGAATTTACATGGATACTGAAGATAATCACTATTACAATTAGGCCAGCTATGTTGTATGGTTTGGAGATGGTAACGCTGACAGTATGACATGAGGTGGAGGCGGGAGTGGCAGGGATGAAGATGCTGCGATTTTCTTGGGGAGCAACAAGAATGGACAGGATTACAAACCAATATGTTAAAAAGACAGCACAGGTAGAATTGTTTTAGGGATAAAGTTAGAGATAAAGTGGGATGGTTTGGGCATGTGCTGAGGAGGGATGAAGGGTATATTGGTAGAAGAATGTTAAGGATGGAACTACCTGTTCATTATAGGCTGCCAAAAAATGGGCAAGTGCAACATCCTCCATGGTACATCGAATATGTTACTGAAATTGCATGTGTAGTTCATTTTGGGGAAGGCAGAGTGGTGTATGGGTTAGCACGTCCACCTCACAGCGAGAAGGCCCGGGGTTTGATTTACAGGCTCAGGGGTTTCTGTGTGGAGTTTGCATGTTTTCCCTGTGCTTGGGTGAGTGCTCCAGTTTCCTCCCACAGTCCAAAGACATGCATATTAGACTACCTGGTTGTTCTAAACTGCCCTTAGGTGTGAGTGTGAGTGTGAATGGTTGTGTTTTGCTCTGTGACGGTCTGGCAAGCTGTTCAAGGTGTACCCCGCCTTCACCCCTTGTTGGCTGAGAGTGGTACCAGCCTCCCTGTGGTCCTAGGAGGATTAAATGGTTTGGCAAATGAGTGAGTGAGTGCTCATTTTTGTATGTTTAGTAAGGAGAAACCATTATTTACGTCACATCTAACAATGAACCTTCTTACTTGTTGTGCATTCTAAAGAAGTGTATTGTTCTATCCTGCAGCAATCCTAAAAAGGCACTTATGCGTTTTTAAAGTACACCCACTGTTATAAAGGATAAAACAAGGCCATTTATAGGTGAAAACCAGGAACTAAATGATCGTGTCGAGTTGAAACTGACAGAGGGGCCTTTCAAAGGGGCCGTGGTCTGGTTCAGGTATGTTAAACAAGCTGCAGCTAGGAAGATTTTAAAGGAAGAAATACACCCACCAATTCTGCAGAAGTCCAGAAAAATTGAGGCTGTTCTGGATGTTAAAATATTTCGGGTACATTGGGGGTTTTAATAGGGATAAATAGTTACTCTTTTTAAAAATGGACTTCCTTTTTTTAGGCTCAGTGCCTCCAAAAAGTTAAACAGCACCAACTTTCAGCTTGGGAATGGCTGTGTGTGTGTGTGTGTGTGTGTGCTTTTATAGTGTGTCTTGAGTGCGACAGCCTGTGCTAGTCACTCATTCAGCTCTTCTCCAAACTTCATAAAGAGCCTTTATGTTCTCAACCAAAGACTGACAAGTCAAAGGCTCACTGTCATTGCAGCTGCACTGATTGCAGGGTCATGACCTTTGTGCAAAACACATATCCATCCATACTAACACACTGCTGAACTGCAAGCATAAGGAAAAGTCCATGAGATATTCTGTATTGGTTGCATAGCCTCCTGAAGCCCAGCAATGCATTTTTGTCCTCTGTAAGTGACAATATTTTCACAGCTTTATTTCAAAAATAAAATGGTCTGAAAGAATAAAACCTAAAGTGCTGTTGAGACGACATCCTGGGCTTTCCAGTGATATGTGATTTGTTGGGATTTGTCCAATGAAACAGAAGATCTGTCTTTCCAAAATGTCTGCCATATCTACCAGCATGTTTTATGAGCACAAGAAAAGTATGTTGTTAAATTAATCCAGATATTGTGTTTTTAAAGGTAAAAATTTAATGCTTTTTTAATCATTTGTTTTTAATCAGTAGTTTGAGGTAGTTGTGGTAACATACAGTAATTATTAAGTTACTTAAAACAACACATTTTTCTGATGTCTGGTATCAGTCTCAGTACCACTCCTGAAGAAATACAGACCTTCTTTGGAGTGTCCCTGTACATGGCTTGCTTGGATATCCAAGACTGAAGATGGATTGGGCTGCAAAGAGTAGAGTCCCCATCGTTGCCAAGGCTATGAAAAGAAATTGATTCTTCAAGCTCAGAAGCTCACTCAAAGTCATAAATGATCCCAATGTGTCTGATGAGGATAAAAGGAATGATGTCATGTTGAAAGTTAGACCTCTGCTAAAAAGAGTTAAACAAGGCTGTCGTAATCTACCAAGGCCAAGAAATGTGTCTGTAGATAAACAAATGATTCCTTTTACTGGTCATTGTCCTGTACGTCAGTTTGTCCCTGGGAAAACAAATCCAACTGGACTGAAAATCTTTGTTCTTGGTGTTGGACTCTGAGGTCTATGCAGGAAAAAAACATATTAAAAGATGAATTTACAGGAAATTTTGAGGAGTTTGAAGAAATGCAGTTCTTTGGGTGACTGAGTGTGTTCCAAAAGGAACCAATCTTTACTTTGACAGGTACTTCACCTCAGTCAAATACCTTGATGTTCTACAAGCAAACTGTCTACTTGCAACAAGAACATACATAATAACAATATGGGAGGAGTGGATATGTGTGATCCTATGATAAGTTTCTATCAGATGTCAGGCTGCACCAGAAAGTGGACTGTCCGCACAGTACTCCACTGTTTTGACCTGTCTGCTATAAACAGCTGGATCCAGTACATGCCAGATAGCCAGGCCTCATGGTCAGGGAAACAGAGGAAGGACATCCTCTAATACATTTAATTTAAGCTGCTGTTAGCTGAGAAACTGATTTCTCAGGCACAATTGGAGACCCACTACACCTGATAAACTGGTATTCAACCAACAGTCTCATTCTGAACACCAGCAAGACCAAGGAGGTCATAGTGGACTACAGGGGGACCAGGAAGACAGCGCACGCTCCTCTTTGCATTCATGGGGAGGCGGCGGAGCGTGTGGACAGTGTTAAGTTCCTGGGCGTCCACATTTCATCTGACCTGTTCTGGTCTGTCTCCTCACACCTGGTGAAGAAGGCCCAGCAAAGGCTTTTCTTCCTCAGGAAGGTAAAACGCACTGGACTCTCCTCTCAGCTGCTTAAGGACTTCTACAGCGCTACAATAGAAAGTATACTCTGTCTCAGTGCAACGGTGTGGTACAGCAGCTGCACTGCAAAGGACAGAAAGGACTTCGCCTGAGTGGTAAGAACTGCTCAGGGGATCGTGGGCTGCCGTCTACCAAATCTGGATGCAACATATTCTGTCTGGGTCCAGAAGAAGGCCAGCCACAACCCAGCAGATCCCACCCATATGGGAAATGGACTGTTTGTTCCTCTTCCTTTAGGAAAGCGGTACAGAAACATTAAGACTCAAAAACGGCTTCTTCCCCAGAGCTGTGAAAGCCATCACCCTCCCACCCCCCACTCCCTCGCAGTCACACTCACACATGCAACCTTCCTCCACAGCCACATACTCATTCGCTCACACACACCCTCCCCAACACTGCTCATTTTCAAACAGACATTGGCGCTCCGTAAAAGGCCATTCAATCCACAAACTCTGTGACTGTCTTGCACTGCTGCACTTTACTTCATTTACATTCTAATTTATATCCACTCTGCTGCTATTTATCTATTGCATTTCATAGTGCCTTTAATGTACATACTGTATATCCCAGTGCTCAGTTTTTATTTACAGTTGTTTAGAGTTTATATTTCTATTTCTCATTTCTATTTAAAAGTGTGTGTATATAATTGACTCTTGACGGTGTTAATTGCAGTTTATTTTCATTAACTCATATGCATGTTTATCGTGCATATGAGCCGAGCAATGGCCCGGACAAGCTTTATATGTTCAAGGTCACTGTGCCAAGGACAAAGGTCACATATACAAATTAGCTACCCCACGCACAGTTTCAGGTCATAGGAAGTGCCTATGCAAAATTTCAGAAAGCTGGCCTGAGCATGAGCCGAGCAATGGGCGGGACAAAGTTATCGTCATACACCACCCAACCGCCTGCCTGCCAAGCCAGCGACAATGCCCTCCAGCCATAACTGGCTGAGGGGTAAAAACTGCTTCTTGCAGTATCACTCATAGAATGATTAAAAAGGTGTGGCATAAAATTTACAAAATGCCAAAACCAAGAAAAGTTCACACCAACTCAAGTGACAGTTTTCAGTGTTTAGCTCATGTTCGATGTTAATACAACTCATTCATTCATTCATTCATTTTCTGAACCGCTTAATCCTAGTTAGGGTCACGGGGAGGCTGGCGCCCATCTCAGCCGACTCTGGGCGAGGGCGGGGTACACCCTGGACAGCTCGCCAGGCCATCGCTGATGTTAATACAACTGAAAAAGGAAATACAAAGACATATAGGCAAGGAAAGCTACAAACTGCTACAAATTGTAATATTTTTCTGTTTGGTTTTATAAAGACATTTTTTGTGCTCCTCCCATCAAAGTGGTAGAAAAAATGATGGATGAAACAATTATTTGTTTTGCTTTGACAAAAAAAAAAAAAACTATTGTGGCATGTTGATTTCACCCAAGACATTTACTTAATCCAAAAGAAACCAAAATTGCAACACATTTAGTTTTCTGGGTCTCAGGAGGATAGTAAGGAATTGAGGAAATGATTCTTATTGCACAATCAACACACGCGTTTATTTTTATCAGGTTCTCGACAGGCATCTCGTATGTAAACACAATAACCTTCGCCCAGCTCCTGCAGGACATGTGATCCTAACATAGCACAGCTTGCATTGAACACCATGTTCAGCATTTCTTAGAGAGCAGAACAATAACATCACTGAAAGTATCTTAAAGGGAGGGGGGCGTCTTCCCTGCGTCTTCTAACCCTCAGTGGGTTGTGGTAAAGCCCCTCTGAAATGTCTGCCTTAAACTAGAGGCTGTCTAGGAATTCCTCTGATTACTAAACAAATGTACAGAATGTAAAGTGCATAGAAATCAATACAGATTATTGTGGCTATTGGGTGGAACATGAAGAAATCCATCCACTGAAAGGTTTCGCAGCAGTGATAGTATATTTGTTCTGAGAAGTTTAACATATCTAACAGTTGAAGTTTAACATACTGTATCTGAGGATATAGAAGTACCCTGTTTTAAATGTAACTGTAAGATTATTACTATACTGTACCATCCATTTATGATCTAATTAGTTGTAGATTTATAGACCTGTTGGAAGCATAAATATTATTTTTATTATTTAAAAAGTATTAAGAAGGTAAATAAATATGTTTTGATAGTGAAAAAAATGCAAATAATTTTTATTAATATAACAATAATAACAATAATAACAATAATAACAACAATAATAATAATGTTTTAAAAATGATAATAAATAAAACACAAAAATAATAATGGTTAAAATGAACTTTTATTTATTACATTATTAATACAATGAATTCATTCATTCATCCATTTTCCGAACTGCTTAATCCTAATTAGGGTCGCCGGGAGGCTGGCGCCCATCTCAGCGCTGGGCGAGGGCAGAGTAAGTCCCTGGACAGCTAGCCAGGCCATCGCAAGGCAGAAACATGCAGAAACACGCTGACGGTGACCCAATGACCCACTCTTTACGAACGACAGCAGTGGTTCATTTACATGCCTCTCCTCACAGACAGTGAGAGACATGGCTGGACTTTGATAACCCAGTTAGCTGCACTGGGGGTATTATTATTATTTTTAATATTATTATTATTATTATTATTATTATTATTATTATTAATATTATTATTAATAAAAAAGCAAAATTCAGAAATAAAATTCACATATAGGTCTGTCATATGTGATATTGAGGCACGGTGGTGTAGTGGTTAGCATGTCCGTCTCACAGAAAGAAGGTCCTTGGTTCGAGTTCTGTGCTCAGTGAGAGCATTTCTGTGTGGAGTTTGCATGTTCTTCCCGTGCTTGCATGGGTTTCCTCTCGGTACTCCAGTTTCCTCCAACAGTCCAAGGACATGCACATTGAACTAACAGGCTGTTTCAAATTGCCCCTAAGTATGAGTGTAAGTGTGAATGGTTGTGTATGTGTTGTCTTGCGAGGGTCTGGCGAGTAGTTCAGGGAATCCTCTGCCTTCGCCCAGAGTCGGCTGAGATAGGCTCCTGTCTTCATGCGACCCTAATAGGATTAAGCAGTTTAGCAAATGAGTGAGTGAGTGATATGTGACAGCCAAATATTAAATATTCTATATATTTTTTCCTTCTTCTTCTTCATAGTAATAGTATTGTATGTATGTATGTATGTATGTATGTGCAGTAACACTTTAAGGATAAATGTCATAAAGGAGTCTCACACTGTGGAAAAAAACTTTTTATTAAAGAAGAATCTATTACTCATGAGATACACCTATTGAAGTTGATTTCGAGACCTTATTTCAAGCTTATGATTGTCTTATTTATTTGACAGAAAATTTAAAGTTTGCTTCTTTTTTAGAATATAAATTCTCCAAAGAACCAGAATTATTTTAAAGAAGCAGACTTATTATCTCTAATTAAACACGGGCAATAATCACTGATATTTCTAAACTCTCAGCATTGGCAGAAATCCTAGCGTAAATCATATTTTTGGAAAACGATAAGTGTTACTCCAGCAGTGTAATTAGGGATTTTATGAGTGTCACTGATTATAGAAACTTGTGCAGCATTGTTTATATAGAATAGATAACAATGTTTTATTAAATCATCTGAGTGTTTTATTTTAGAGAAGGTCATGGGTTGATCTAAGGCTGTAGCCACAGATTTCAGTGTGTACTATTTAATTATAGGAGTTCTACTGGGCTGTATTCTTGGGCCATTATTGTTCACTATATACATAAATTATTATTAATATACAAAAATTTGTGTATATTATAACTTGAATAAAATCTTTCTTTTAAATAATTTGGCAGCTGGGTGGCGCAGTGGTTAGCACGTCTGCCTCACAGCAAGATGGCCTGGGTGTGATTCCTGGGCTCGGGGCGTTTCTGTGGAGTTTGCATGTTCTCTCCATACTTGCGTGGGTTTCCTCCGGGTACTTCGGTTTCCTCCCACAGTCTAAAAACATGCACATTTGGTTGATTGGCTGTTCCAGAGCGCCCCTAAGTGTGAATGTGTGTTGGTCTGGTGAGCTGTTCAGGATGTACCCCACCTTGGCCCAGAGTTGGCTGAGAGGGGTGCCAGCCTTCCCGCAACCCTAATTAGAATTAAGCTGCTTAGAAAATAAAATGAACGAATGTTGGCCTGTTAGTAAAACAGCTAAAGATAAAACTCAGTCATTCATTCATTTTCTGTACCGCTTAATCCTAATTTAGGGTCGTGGGAAGGCTGGCGCCCATCTCAGCCAACTCTGTGCGAGGGCGGGGTACACCCTGGACAGCTCGCCAGGCCATCGCAGGGCCATCAGTCACACAACCATTCGCACTCACAC
>JAQMYF010000024.1:5754098-5783833 GCA_030014195.1 Neosilurus mollespiculum
ACAGCTAGTGATCGGTGTGTTGTGGTGTGTGTGAGTACGCTCTGTTTGATGTGTCTGTGTGCTACGAAATGATTTTGAATACGGTAGTTCAGATTTTGAAGACGGGAATCGGGTGCCCGGTCGGACATGTTGTACTCTGCATTTTATTGATTTTTGGTGCCCCTGTCGTCGGACAGGGTGCCTGCGGGCATTCGGGCACCTGATTTTTCGAGCCCTGCAGCTTGTGGGTAAAAGCTCTTCTTGAGTCTGTAAGTTTTTGTTTTAGTGTCCTGTACCTTTTTCCCGGAGGGGAGGGGAGAAAAGATGGTGTCCAGGGTGTGTGAGGTCCCTGATAAGTCCACTGGCTCTCCTGCGAAGTCTGCCAGTGTAAATGCCACTGAGGGCAGGGGGTAGTGTAGTTCCAATTACCCGCTCTCCCTTCCGTACCACCCACTGCAGGGCCTTCCTGTCATCTGCAGTACAGCTGTTGAATCACACTGTACAGCAGTAGGTCAGGAGGCTCTTGATGGCGGAGGGGTAAAAGTTTGTCAGTAGGGAGAAGAGGAGGGGGCTGAGGACACACCCCTGTGGTGTTCTGGTCTTCAGGATGAGAGTGGAGGAGATGTGGTCTCCTATCCTGATGTTCTGATGTCTGTTGCTAAGAAAGTCCAGTATCCAGGTGCTCAGTGAGCTCCCTAGACCCAGGTTGCCCAACTTCTGAACCAGTTTATGTGGTATTGAAAGTGGAGCTGAAGTCTACGAACAGCATCCTCACTTAGGAGTTGCTGCTGTCCAAGTGTGTGAGGCCTGTGTGGAGGGCATCCTCTGTTGACCTGTTTGCTCTGTATGCAAACTGATGTGGGTCAAGATCGGCAGGGATGGCAGCCTTAATGTGAGACAAGACAAGTTTCTCGAAACATTTGGTGAAGATGGGGGTTAGGGCAACTGGGCGATAGTCATTCAGGCAGCTCACCCTTCTCTTCTTCGGCACAGGAGTGATGGTGGCTGCCTTGAAGCAGGTGGGAACCATACACTGCAGTAGCGAGAGGTTAAAGATGGTGGTAAAAACCCCTGCTGGTTGATCTGCGCATGTTTTAAGTTCTTGCTGGTCTCCTGACTTGTAGGCATCATCCCGCGCTCTAAGCAGGGTGCGCACCTCACTGTTGAACCATGGTTTCTGGTTCGGGAACACTTTAACAGTCCTTGTTGTGGTCACATTCTCAGTGCAGTAGTTTATGTATGAGAGCACATTTGATGTGTCCCACCAGGTCTGTCTCCTCTGCAAATATTCCCCAGTCTGTAGAATCAAAACAATCCTGTGGGACTGCGGTGGCTTCCTCAATCCACACCTGAACTGTTTGAACTGCTGGTCTTTGGCTACTGCTAGTCTTTTGGCGATTATAACACAGTCCGGCTGCGTCGCTAGCTGTTTGTTAATGGAGTGTTTTAGCAGCTCCATGGCTAGCTTAGCATTAGCTTGGGTCGGTACTGGTTTAAAGTCCCATGGTGTGTGTGTGTGTGTGTGTGTGTGTGTGTTTGATGAGTATCCTGTCCCCATCCCCTAAAACCCAGACCCAGCACCCCCGCTCACATACAGCTTCATGTCTGTCTTCATAGGAAGACGCTTGAGTGAGATTTTCATGACGTGTGTACAGCTGGCAGTTCCTGAGTGTAAATTACTCAGCTGCTGATTGAAATGTGCTGCCCTTGTGCACTGTCGTATAGGTATGCCAGAAATCGAGAACGCCATAAATATCTCCATTGTATTCGCACACACACACACACACACACAGTCTTGTCACCATGCCTTGTGGGGACAACACATAGACTTGCATTCATTTCCTGGAGAAGTTTCCGTAAACACTAGAAATTTCCCTAACACTAAACATAAACCTAACCACTACTTACTGTCACCTTACCCCAACCTTACCCTAATCTTAAACCATCTTCACCTTAAAATTTAATGATTACATCGTGGGGACTCGCGATTTGTCCCCACAAGGAAGCGAAGTCCCCATAACGTGACTGTGTAAACAACTTCATGTCCCCACACTGTTAGGAATAGCTAGACCACACACACACACACACACACACACACACACACACAGGCATATGAATAACTATTTTGGCACTGGTGTATGACAGGAACAGTGTGGCTGATAATTATAATAATAATAATTATTAATTAATTTATTTTTTTAAGCTGCTTAATCCTCATTAGGTTCGTGGGGAGGCTGAAGCCTATCTCAGTCGACTCTGGGTGAAGGCAGGGTACACCCTGAACAGCTCGGCAGACCATCGCAGGGCCAACACACATATAACCATTCACACTCACACCTGGAATTTGGAACAGCCAATTAGCCTACTGTGCATGGTGGGTTTTTTTGTTTTTGTTTTTTTTGGACTGTAGAAGGATACCAGAGTACCCAGAGGAAACCCATTTAAGCACGGGGAGAATATGCAAACTCCACACAGTAATGCCCCGAGCTCAGAAATCGGACCCGGGTCCTTGTAGCTGTAAGGCAAACGTGCTAATCACTGTGCTGCCGCGCTGCCTGATGATAATTATAATAATAATAATAATAACAACAATAATAATTAGGCACAGCACTGATGCAGGATTGTTTAAAAAAGGTGGCTGGGATGGAGAGTGAGAACAGCTCGGATATCGGTTCCTGATCGAGCCTGAATCGACTGTAGGCGTGTACTAGAGCCCGAGAACGCCTCCTGGTTCCGTAACGCCTGTGTATTTACAAACATTCTGTACATGCTCTCATGTTCTTCTGACTGAATATTCTTTTCATCGGATAAGATGCCATGTTATTGTAAAAATAATAAATATCGTTGTCGCGAAATCGTCCGGAAAATATCGCGATATACTTTTTTTTGATTATATCGCCCAGCCCTATAAAAAATGATACGCTTATTCAGAATGGTAAATAAGAAATGACTCATTTTTACAGTGTACAAGTCTGATGCTGATTACTGTAATGAGCCTTCTCATTAGGCTTATCCACCAAAATGAAACCTAGCATCCAGAGAGCGACGTGGCCTTGTTTCCTCTCTCTCTTCCTCCTGCAGATTATTTCCCTTTATTTTTATTAAAACGTGTAGCCAGCCTTGTCTTCCCTCACCGTGCTCCGTGCATTCAGTGTAGAGCAGCTGTTCTGTTATCTCCTCTACACTGAGATAAAAAATCACCCAAACTTTCTTTGCAGGAGGGCCTGCATGGTCATCTTAACCTCAAAGAGCCTTTTATTGGTGTCCAGCTGAAAGAAACTCGACCTTCCCAGCTGTCTGAAACACGCTGCTCCGGCTATAGATACGAAGTCCAGCAGGGAGAGCCTGTTAGATCAGTGCTGCTGATAATCCTGGAAGGGAACTAGAGACAGAATTAGCGTGGTCTTAATTCTCTCGAGCCAAAGAGAAAAGCTGAACATGCGTATCCTCTCCAAATAGAGTTCAGCAATATACAGTAAGTGATGAAATTTCTCTGGCTTTCGGGCCAGATGGGCCGTTCTTCTCCAGTGGTTTGTATCATCAGTAACACGAAGGAAAATGCGAGTCTCTCTCTTCCTTGGCGTTTCCAAACCAAGAGGCGCAGTGCATCTGCATATCTGTTTATTTTTCTTTGTCGCTGACTTTTCCTTACTAGAGCCTTGTAATCATTGAGAAACGCTAATGCATGCCTTATGTCCACGACTACCATTTTGTTCCTGAATACAGATTCGTGCATGTGTGCTTGCGTCCTGTCCCTTTGGCTTTCATCCTGTCGCCGATTTGACTGACTGTGCAAACCGATAGGAAAGTAGGCACAACTTGTTCTGGGTGCACTGTGTTCCTGTTGGCTGTGAAGAAGCAGCTAATGACAGAAATTGCCAATGGGTTACATGCTTAAATCCATGAAATAACAAAAATTCAGTGTTATAGTTGTAGTCATGTTTAATGTTGTGAAGCGTCCACATTATCCCCTGTTATCACTTACTCTATAGCAACCATATACACTCGCTTCATCGCCAGGCGCTCGTCTTTCCTCTCTCTTCATGAGTACTGGCATTAGTCGTCCTTACAGTATAATTTGTGTGTAATGTAATACGTTACGTGATATATAAAAAACGCTATACTGGGCAATTTTATTCCGTGGATTACTAGCGGTGGTCTGAACCAATGAGGAACAACCATTTTTCCCCGGAAGTGATGAAGTGGTTCCTTTTAACGAGGCGCTGCTCCCGTCCTGTGTCATCCTTTGACTTTTATGAAGGTATTCCGCAGGAACAGAGTCCGGTTTTAGACGTAAAAGTTTGGGCTTCGTGCCAAGTAGTTCTGCCTGGAGGTCACGCCGATAGCAGGTTGGTTTGAAGTGGTCTTCACAGAATGTTGAATTGCGTCCGAAAGGAAACGTTTTCAGAGTACGGCCTGTGCCGATGTTTTCCACGATGTCTGCGCTTGTCGTTTGTGCAGCCGTACGCTTTGCACTCCGACATTTTTCTGGTGACACAGCTCAGCACCGGCTGGTAATGTGTTATCTTAGACTGGTGTCGGCTGCACGCAGCTCAGCCGATAGGACAAAACAAAGAATTCATGTCACTACCAGGGCGGGAACAGCTTATGCTACTACTATCATAGTAAGTATGATAGTAGTGTGGCAGCACTCGCGAGTACTTGACAAGAAGCAAGGACTGATGTTGGAACTGCTGATGTCATACGTGATCGTTTTAAAGAGCTGGTAATACAAATTCACCACAGATACCCTTTAAAGATAATAAACCAAAAACATACTCGTTTTACTGAGAAACTTTAACTCCGCCATCCTAAAGACTTTCCTGTGGAGGAAAAACGTACGTGTCTTCCTCTCTAACACTGGAGACTCCTTCCATAAACGTTTAAAAGAAAAAAAAAAAAAAAGATTACGTCCCCATTTTGTTCTACTCCATGTTCTGTGTGTGAGCTGTTACTATAGAAACATCACAGGTGTACAGAATGAGTGCATTATGATATTAACCTGGGACATTGCGGTGTACAGTAAGTTCGCTACGCCTTCTATTTATTGCATGCACTTGTTTGAGACAAAGAAGCTCAAACGGACCCTTTGTGCTGCTTATCAGAGGACGATCTAGTTCCGCCTCGTGATTCTGTAATTACTCAACACTACAGTTAACCCCATGTTTATTGTTCAAAACACAAAAACACACATGACTCGCTCTGCAAGCTTCGCTCTAAGGTGAGTCCCCTGACACCTCTGGCTCTTTCTCAGCTGGATGTGGCCTCCACGGCGCACAGTTCCTCTTAATCGGGGCATGTGTGCCCGCGTGCTAGAAATAGACGAAGACGTGGCGTCTTTCAGTTTTAAAGATAAAGATTGTAACGTCAAATCGGCTGCAACTATTTCATCCTATTTTTATTTAAATGCTTAGGTTATAGAATTGTATCAGGAAACGTGTGATATGTCCGTAAAAGTAAAATCATTTTGCTTTTTTCAAAATAAAATTTGTAGACTTTAATTTGTAGAATAAATTTGTGTGAGTATATTTTAAAGATAAACCATATGGGATAAATTTCACCCAGGGAGAAAAGCAACAGCGTTTATATTCACTGAAGAGGGCCGGACGTGTAACACACACATTCACTTCTGTGAGTGGATACTTTCACTTCATGCTGAATTCATGTAGGCAAACTTTGACCTTGGAGTTTATGAGCGGTAAGTGACTGAGGCAGTTGGTTGGTGGGAGAAAAATGAAGGTGGTGCTTATAATAATAATAATAATAATAATAATAATAAATGTATATTTCTGTTATTAGTAGTAGTAATATTATCATCAGTGTTATTACTAACTTTATTTTAGTATTAATAATCATGTGGGCGGGACAGTGGCGTAGTGGTTAGCACATCCGCCTCACAGCAAGAAGGTCCTGGGTTTGAATCCCGTGCTCGGCGAGGGTGTTTCTGTGTGCAGTTTGCATGTTTTCCCTGTGCTTTCGTGGGGTTCCTCTGGGTACTCCAG
Organism: Neosilurus mollespiculum; assembly: GCA_030014195.1. Lineage (NCBI taxonomy): Eukaryota > Metazoa > Chordata > Actinopteri > Siluriformes > Plotosidae > Neosilurus > Neosilurus mollespiculum. The sequence goes on from JAQMYF010000024.1 coordinate 5,760,080, forward strand.
TTTCCTTCCACAGTCCAAAGACATGCACATTAGGCTAAGTGGCTGTTCCAAATTTGAAGTGAGTGTTTTTGTGTGTGTGTGTAGCTCTGGGATGGTCTGGCGAGCTGTTCAGGGTGTGTCTCTCATTCGCCCATTGTCGGCTGAGCTAGGCTTCGGTCTCCCGCGGCCCTAATAGGATTAAGTGGTTCAGGTTCGAGCGAGTAATGATGATTATTTTTAAACTGATTTGACTTGGTTAGTATTTAATTTTTATTTGTTTATTTTTGTTTGTAAAAGGAATTTTCTTATCCCTTTCTTAAGTAGTGCGCTCTTTGGAGTCTATCACGGCTGTTGTCCCTCCAGCGGTCTCATTCCCAATAGAAATAAATAATCTCCTGGTAAAGGGATAGAATTAAAGCTGCTGTTTCTGTGTTAGTGTTTTCGCCGCGCTGGAGTCTGAATCTCGGTCTCGCATCGTGCATGCATAATTAAACCGTTCAAAATCCACCCCGTTAACTGAGGGCTGTATATCGTCTTGAACTCCTTTATTTGTTGTTTGGAAGTCTGATGACTGAAAATGCAAAAGCTAATAAATTGGATATCGTCCCAACACGACCGCACGGAGAATAACGAATCCGTTGTTGGATAAAGATTTTAAATAAGTTTATAATTAACAGGATTACAGTTTACTGAGCCTTACATTCATTCAAAAATGCCTCAATATAAAGAATATCAAGTGTTTATTATTATTATTATTATTATTGTTGTCTTACAGAGTCGATCCTCTCAGAATGCAGCGTGTTTTGGCGTTTGGGTCACTTCCTGTGGCCGGGTTATTTCGGGGTCATGTTGCGTTTGTGCTGCAGTCGAAACACTGCTTGCTTTCTCTTAGGAAAAAGAAGGTTGGATTGAAAGAGATTATTTCCACGGTGCTTATCTGAAAGCCCCTCGAGGCAGTGAGTCAAGTGAACGTTCTGATTCGTTTCTCTAAAACCTCGAGGATGTCTTCGGCAGGATCGTATTATGCGGGACCGCCTTTCTGAACAGAAGCCGGATATGAACATGAGACTTGTGCTTAACTAACATGACGATGAATCATCTCCTGTAGGAAACAGGCTGCCAGCGCAGGTTTTGGCTGCTATCGAATTAACCATGTGCTTCTTTTCAGTTCTCCTTCTGACCAAGTTTCTCATGTGCACAGGGTAGTGTTGTCTTCTCCGGAGGCTCAGTGATTCATATGGAAACTGATCAGATCTTCTGTACTCGTGACCATTTCAACAAAAAATACCTTGCTGTCCTTCTTTCTTTTATTTATTTATATACATAGCTTTTTTTTTTTTTTTTTTTTTTTGCAGCACTGTGTCATCACAGATGGAGATAAGATTAATTGCTTGATTGACGCTGTGAGAAGTGGAATTCAAGTGAAATGAGTCAAGTTCACATAACCGCAGCGTGCCCACAGGCGATGCCTGTATCAGCAGGAGAGAGAGGACTCTGAGACCAGCTTATAAATAAATAACCATACAATAACTATTGAGTCATTAACCTCCGGCTGTTGGATTGTAGAGACGTCACATTTCCGCAAGCAGTAATCAAACCAGGTCATGAGAAGTGTTTGAGAGCTCCGGCGTTACAGTTTGAACTTCAGTGACCCGGGCAATACTGGGATATTATATTGATATTGTGATATAATAAGAGCTCGATACAGTCTTTAAAAGTAAAACGATATCAACTTAAAAAAAAAAAAAATTAAATTTGAAAGTTTTTCCTTTTGTATGATATACTTGAATTTTGGTTGTTTGTTGCAAAAAAAAAAAAAAAACCTTAATATGTAAGTATTGTGAGAACTTTTTTCAAATATCGTGATATATTTTGCTACTTCGCCAAACATATACGATATTAAATTGTTCCAAAGACGTATAACTCCGCATGTCTTTATGATGTCGTGTTTGGTGTGAATCCTCCCTTAGCTGCGTGCTTGGTTAGTTTAGTGTGACGGTTTCATTAGTAAACATCGCAAAGTAATAGTTCCTGATGGTCCAAACAGCTGTATTCAAAAAAAAAAATAATAATAATAATAATTTAATTCACAGTTTTTCACCCTCGCCAAGGAGGTTATGTTTAACTCTTGGTTTGTGTGTTTGTTGGTTTACTGATTAAGCAACAATTTATGTTCGGATTTTCGTACATTTTCAACCAGTGGTGGCACTATGGACAAGGAAGGCATTTCGATGATGATCCAGGACAAATTCTGGATCCTGGAATTTTTCATTATTCGTTATCATTGTGAAATAAGACAGCGTTTGACATTTTGGTTCATATTTCTTGGATTGCTGGGCTGGGTGGAGGTTTGCGCTCTCCGAGTGCTCCATTTCTTTAGTTGAATCCTGTTGCGGTGATGTGACTCATGAAAATGTTCATTCACTGCATTTTTCAGTTGAATCTGAATCACGGTTTGGAATTTTTGTTTTTCCCAAACAGGAAGCGCGTACCATAGACACCAACCTCCAGTCACAAATCAGTCATCTCTACCTGCACCATCGTTTCGGATGAACAAACAACCTGCAAAGAGAACGTTTAAAGCGATTAACTGTAACAAAGGTGAAATACCTGCAGAATTGTTGCTAAATGTTGAAGGTTTTAAGAAGTACTCGGGAATAATCAGAGATATGGTTCTGTGAAAAAACCAAATTGAAAATATTGTGAAATATTAGATGAGAAAATATTATGTAGCAATAAACTCCACAGTGTCGTCTTCAGCCATGTTTATGTTTGGATATGTCAAGATAGACATCCTGTGTCATTACTGTTTATTCAGAAAACCTGTTTCTGCTCATCTTCCATCTCGCCTTTATCGACTCATCAGCCTTTTCAGTTCAGCCGAGCATAAAATCCATCTTTATACAACTTTCCATTCAGGAAATTCTTTCCTTTTTATTTAAACGTGAGTGCAGTGTGTGGGGAAAACCCTCAGGTTTCTCAGGAGATATCGGACCCTTTCTTTAGGAATTCTTGAGTACTTGTGTACAGATTTAACGGTAACGATATGGATATGAACATGATTTGTTGTACATGTTGGGCGGCACAGTGACGTAATGGATAGCAGGTCCACGTCACAGCAAGGAGGTCCTGGGCTCGAGTCCCGGGGTCAGGCGTTTCTGTTTGGAGTTTGCATGTTCTACCATTGCTTATGTGGGTTTCCTCCGGGTACTCCGGTTTCCTTCCACAGGCCAAAGACCTGCACATTAGGCTAACCGGCTGTTCCAAATCACCCCTAGGTGTGAGTGTTAGTGTGGACGGTTGTGTGTGTTGGCTCTGTGATGGTCTAGTAAGGCTCAGGGTGTACCTTGCCATTGCCCCGTTTTGGCTGAGATAGACTCCAGCCTCCCAGCAGCCATAGTAAAATTAAGCGGCTCAGTAAATGAGTGAGTGAGGTATACACATGTTCAGGTTCTTTGTGAGGTCTTGTCCATTACCGAGCATGATGTAATTCGAATGTTCGAGACCCCTGAGGAGAAAGCTCTGATTATTTGGATTCCATTTCTGCACCAGGTTGTATCTCCAACTCTTACGACATTAAACCCGAGAGAAAAATTCCACCCCAGTGCTGTTTATCATCACATAACACGGCGTGAGTAACTTCAAAACACATCAAGGTGCTGAAGCGTTTCTACTCCACAGGATTTTGTGAAACTTTTCTTCACCTTTCTTCATTAAACTTCTTGGATCAGACATGAAGCTGCTAGCCCAAGAGAGCAAAACTGGCCAGGCTGTCGGGGAGGGAGGGCTTGCATACTCCCCCTGTTACCAGAAAATCACAGAGATATTAGCCAGTTAGGTGTTTTTATGAGCTCATGTGTGCAAAGGTGAAGGGTTAGCACTTTCCTCCAAGTGTGTTACGTCACCCTGATGTTACATGAGCAACAGTTGGGAAATATTGTGGTCGGTTGGCATCCTGTGCTTCGTACGAAAACTTTCACCCTCCCTGGTTGATCACAGTCATATGATAAAGAAGAGATGTTTGATGGGTGGAAATCGACTATGACCAAATTAAGGATAAAAATTCTTGGAGGTGGGGTTGTAATCCGACAAACCTGCATGCAAATGGTTAATGACACCACCGCCGCGTTGATTATTTTCCAGTAACAGCATGCCCCCGAGGTTTCCTTACGCAAGAATCTGAAAATTGGGGCTGTAAAGGAAAGGGGTGCGTTAAGGTCTTTCTTTCACAGTGACTCCATTTGATCATCTTTATTCTGTTATTTTGAGCATTCCCTAAAAGCTTATCGTGCACTTTTGTCAGCCAATGGCGTCAGAGTTGAATAAGAACTCTATATTTTGTACCGTTTAGGTTATGAGTTTAATTGTACAGGTTTGTAAAAGTAATTGCTCTAGATCCGCGTTATCGTAATTACAGGGTTAGTACTTTTATGTCAAAGTGCACAAGTTTGCTCGTCAGTTAAAGTGACACTTCTTTTCTTTTTCGTTTTTTTTTCTTTTTTGGGGGGGACTTAATGGGTGGTTATTATTGTCTGATCTGCCGTCGGGCGGTGAAAATATACCTGCTGTCTTTCCACATTCCTCTTTTTATTTAACACGGTTTTAACAGGATCACGCTCTTTACACGGTACCTTCTTTCTACCACTTGCCGAACACAATGTCTGTTCAGCTCCCCGCTTTAGTCCAGTCCAGATGTCGAGCGAGTTCAGCGGGAGGTGATGCTGACTCCGGATGTGGTGTCATAGATATGGGCAGAGTGACCCGTGGTGCAGAAGAGCTCATGCTCATGGGCTGCTCTGATCTTTCACGTCATGACTCGTACAAGCAAAGTAGGGTTTGGGTCAAAACTTCAAAACTTAATCTATAAAAAACGTATCTATGAATAATATACGCTGTAAATTATTATAAACACGTGACTACCTGATACATTCTGGTCAGCATATATTTATTTTTTTTAAATGAGGGAAATATTAGTTTTGGGATGTTTATACTGAAGTAATGAGATTATACTGTATCTGTTTGTTATTTGTGGAGGATGTGGCTGTTCCAAATTGCCCTTAGGTGTAAGTGTGAGTGTGAATGCTTGTGTGTGTGTGTGTTGTCCTGCGATGGTCTGGTGAGCTGTTCAATGTGTACCCCGTCTTCGCCCGTTGTTGGCTGAGATAGGGACCAGTCTCCCTGCCACCCTAGTAGGAGTAAGTGGTTCAGCAAATAAGCGAGTGAGTGAATGTATTATAATTAATTTGTTATTCAGTACCATCAATAATAATAATAATAATAATAATAATAATCATGTAAAATATATTAAAAATGATATCATCATCTATGTCACACATGATGAATGGGGTTGCCTCCAGCTCTACGTTTGGCACCAGCAGCTTCACATTTGTCCATGAGGTGTTTCTCACACATCATGCCATCCCTGATATCCGAACGCCAAGTTCTCCTGTCTACCGCCATTAAGTGCCAATTACTATCAAAGCCAAACACTTTTAATTCGTCCTTTGCGCAGTTTTTCCAGCTTTTTTTGGGACGGCCTCTTGGTCGAACTCCATTGGCCATCTCACCAAACAACAGTTCTTTTGGGTATTGTACAGGTGTGACCTAACCATCGGAGTCTATGGCTTCTCATAAGGGTGAACCAGAGCATAAATGTATCCAACTCAGCACGAGTGTTTTATACCATTATATAGATCATAATAAGTTCATTTACAAACATTAATATTATACATAAAGTACATAGAGTTCAGTGTTAATATACAGCACAATAAATTATTATGAAACGGATCAGATAATATGAAATATAATACTTTAATACATCATTTTGTACCATTTGTCGTTTATTTTGTTGTTTAAAGTGTTCATGTTTAGGGCGGGGTTATGCCTTACATGCAAATATTTCGAAAACAACTAGTACATTAGGCGGTTTTATGTGTTATTGCGAGCTGTATAATCCACCTGAAGATCGTGTCGACAATTTATCGGCAGCGCTTGGCACTTTGGCTCGATGTCAGTCTCATGAAAACGCTCAGGATAGCATCAGAGAGAGCGGTGTGGCGGCGTTTTGTAAATGAAATGAAAATAAGGTGTAATTCAAACCTTTCTGAGTAACCCCCGAGTAAATTTTATGACGACGTCCAACTTCGCTAACAAAACCTCGGGTTCTAAATATTGAAATAATATCCAAATACTTCATTTGAAGAAATAGCGGATTAGCGCCCATACTGAGACGCCCATACTGAGTTTGATCATGTTCATAAATTGGTGCTGTTTCTGTATCCGTGTTTCCAGGGCATACGTGGCGGCTACACGAGCCGCCTTGTACGGCCGTGGCGAGCAGGAATGCACCGCGGCCGATTTCCTCAGAGCTTTGTGCGTTCGCTTTGTTGCGCAACATGGCGAATCGGTTGCGCAAGCGTAGCTGTCGTTATGATGAATGAACGATTGACTCGTGCAGCTGAGCGTGTCATTATTTCCTTTCTATCTGATCACGAGGGCATTTACACCCAGCTTTACATGACTGACAGCGCCATTCAGGAGGCATCATAAGGCAGATTAGAACACTCATTAAGCCGCATCACCTTATCACCTGACAAGCAATTTATCAAAGATTAGTTAGGGCGCTTACTAAAAAACCTGTTTATGACGTCTTAGCTTTTTTTCCTTTGAGCTGTGCGAGTAACCCAAGCTGGGGTTCGGGTTTCTGCTGCTTTTTGACATGCTAATATGTTTACTCGTCAGGTCGGTCAGTTTTAACACACACCTTTTTATTTTTGGGGTTGGTGTTTCTTACTCCAACAATCTTTAAATGAACAGAATGAAAGTGTGACTGCATTCTGCTCCCTATGACCTACTTTTTTTTTATAAGGCTCATGAGTTTACACCCAAATGAAAGCTTTCATCTGGAGCCTGGAAAGATTTAGGGCTGCTTTCGTTAGGTTTATGGGTGTGTTTCATGTTGACGAGGGCGCAGTGTCGCAATGTTGAGCTCGTCACTCCAAGGCTCTCGAAGTAGCAGACTTCACAACCAAGAGGGGAAAAAATCGATCGAATATTTTCTGAGGACTTCAAATTTTTTTTTGCTTTTGATTGACGTGTGTGTGGTTGAAAAAAAGGTGGATTTTTAAGTTTAATAGATTAAAATTTTTGAATAGAGTAGATTTTTTTTTTTAGTATAATCGTTTTTACGTGTTAACCCAGAAAAGCCCCGTGCTGTGTGGAAACGTGGTCCCTCGCTGAGACGTCCCTGAACCAATCCACGTCGTGTCCAAATCACTGCAGAGGTCATACCCAGGCCATAGTGTCCTCTCAGCCGCCTGCTGTGACATGACACACACTTTCTACTTCCTGATATTTTCACACAGATGTACTTCTACTTCCAGTACACTTCGTGATGCGCTACGATTCCGGAACCCTCCATGTGGTTCTTGTCTCTGTTGAGGGACAGTGAGACACCGCGGGCCCTCTTGAGCGAGCTAAAACAAGCTTCCTGATTTGATTAAACCGTCGTTACATCACAAACTGTAGGCTGCATTGATAAACTGTTAGCCAACACCTGTAAAAGAAAGACCAGGTTATTATGACATCTTTAATCATTTCCTGATTAGATCGTCTCCACCACTTACCACAACCGCGCTTCCTCTTTTAGTCTTCTGCTTTTCTTTTTTCTGCTCTCCAGACAGGTACGTTCTCTCCTTTTTTCTTTTTCTTCGTCTTCGTCATCTCCTTTGTCTTCATCTTCATCTTTTTCTTCTTCGTCTTCATCTTTTTCTTCTTTTTCTTCATCTTCATCTTTTTCTTCTTCATCTTCATCTTATTCTTTTTCATCTTCATCTTTTTCTTCTTTTTCTTCATCTTCATCTTTTTCTTCTTTGTCTTCATCTTTTTCTCCTTTTTTTCATCTTCATCTTTTTCTTAATCTTCATCTTTTTCTTCTTTGACTTCATCTTATTCTTCTTTTTCTTCATCTTCATCTTATTCTTCTTTTTCTTCATCTTCATCTTTTTCTTCTTCGTCTTCATCTTTTTCTTTTTTTTCTTCTTTGTCTTCATCTTTTTCTTCTTCATCTTCATCTTTTTCTTCCTTTTCTTCTTTTTCTTCATCTTTTTCTTCTTTTTCTTCTTCGTCTTCATCTTTTTCTTCTTCATCTTCATCTTTTTCTTCCTTTTCTTCTTTTTCTTCATCTTTTTCTTCTTCGTCTTCATCTTTTTCTTCTTCGTCTTCATCTTTTTCTTCTTCGTCTTCATGTTTTTCTTCTTTGTCTTCTTCGTCTTCATCTTTTTCTTCTTCGTCTTCTTCGTCTTCGTCTTTTTCTTCTTCGTCTTTTTCGTCTTCATCTTTTTCTTCTTCGTCTTCATCTTTCTTCTTCGTCTTCATGTTTTTCTTCTTTGTCTTCATCTTTTTCTTCTTTGTCTTCATCTTTCTTCTTTGTCTTCATCTTTTTCGTCTTCGTCTTCTTTTTCTTCTTCGTCTTCATCTTTTTCTTCTTCGTCTTCATCTTTTTCTTCTTCGTCTTCGTCTTTTTCTTCTTTGTCTTCTTCGTCTTCATCTTTTTCTTCTTCGTCTTCTTCGTCTTCGTCTTTTTCTTCTTCGTCTTTTTCGTCTTCATCTTTTTCTTCTTCGTCTTCATCTTTCTTCTTCGTCTTCATGTTTTTCTTCTTTGTCTTCATCTTTTTCTTCTTTGTCTTCATCTTTCTTCTTTGTCTTCATCTTTTTCGTCTTCGTCTTCTTTTTCTTCTTTGTCTTCATCTTTTTCTTCTTTGTCTTCTTCGTCTGCTTCATCTTCATCCCTTTCTTTTTCGTCTTTATCTTCATCTTTGTCTTCTTCTTCGTCTTCATCTTTTTCTTCTTTTTCTTTTTCATCTTTGTCTTCATCTTTTTCTTCTTCATCTTCATCTTTTTCTTCTTTGTCTTTTTCTTTGTCTTCTTCGTCTTTTTCTTCTTCGTCTTTTTCTTTGTCTTCTTCTTCATCTTTTTCTTCGTCATCTTCGTTGTCTCTGTCTTTGTCTTCATCTTCCTCTTCTGAGAAATGTCTTTTTTTTTCTCACGTGCTGTTAGAATCAGGCCCTTGTAGTGGTTCAGTAGTTATAGCTCTGGGTTACTGATCATAAGGTCACTGGTGGGGTCTTGAGCAAGGCCCTTAATTCTCAACTGCTTAACTGTGTTCATGAGATTAAAAAAAAAAGTAAGCCTGCCAAATGTCATAAAAATGTACAGTCTTGAAGGGAGGTGTTCCTGGTATAGCGTGGTACATTACTGTTGTAGATTTTCCATTTCCATCTACCTTGGGGCCCATTTAAGTCTTGCAGCTCCAGGTCACGTCCACATTAATACACTTTACATTTGAAAGGTGTCACTGTGTTCCCACCCGGTGTCCATACTACCCTGGAGTTTCCAAGCCCTTGATACAGACACACCTTTTGGCCCCCTTTTGGTTTGAAAACTCCAGCATTGTGTTGGACGGGGGGCAACTGAGTATGATGGAAACGATGACAAAGACACCCATCTTTGCTTCCTAATTGGGTCGCATTAGTCATGAAGTATCCTTCCCTGATTGATCACTCCCTGTCACGTGACCACAAAGCCAAGCAGTGATGAATGCAACAAGGATTGCAAGCATTATAGGCCTTGTTGTCTCTGCTGGCAGCTGTTGTGCTGTTAAATTCTGCATTTTGTAATGCTACAACTGCCTTCATGCCTGGACAGGACGGTATTATTCAAGCAGTCTGCTACTAAGCAACCAACTTCAGAGTAGACCATCCACCTGCTGGTTATACCGGCACACACGCCCAGTGTTTCTGAATGGTCAGATGATGTTTGTGTTTTCAGATATGCCAGTATGGCCCGAGATTCAGATACAGAGATTAAGCTGCTTTTATACAGGCAACAGAAACAAGTTGCCACTGGAACAAGTTGCACCCTCTTTCCTACACTTTTACATGGTCATTATCAAATCGGTGGCAAGTCGGAAGATAGAAGGACAACATGCAAGAAAACCACTGGAGGAGGATCACCCATCTACCATAGAAGGCAGCGAAAGCGCTTAATAATCCAGATAGACGCTACTGCGCATGTGTCTTACAACAATTGTGTTCACACGGCAAGCTGGGCCCAGAACAAGATGATCTGGTTCTCGAAAAGTGGAGCAGTTTGCGCCCACCGCTGTCAAACTGTTTTTATACAGTGCTAGTGCTTGTGTAAAAGCAGCTTCGGACACTCGTCTGGGCTCCTGAGTGGCGCATCGACAAAATGCGTGACTATTAACCCGGAGATCACAAGTTCGAATCCAGGTTGACGCCAAAGCCATCCGTGTCCGGGAGCTAATTGGCTGACCTCTCACAGGAGGGTGGGATGGCATACGCTCACTTCCCTGTCACTCACAACGATCACTAGGCAATTACGGGAGTCTGTGAGCTCGTTATTATATAGCGGATCGCGCTTTCCCACCGAGTGTGTTAGACCGCCCTCAAATACGCATGCGCAGCAGTTCGAAAAGAGGTGGGAGGAAGCATCGCATGTCTGGGAGGCGGCATGTGCATGGTTACGCTTCTCCCTGGTTGGTGTTGGTCGTGTGATAGGGAAGGCAACACTTGACGGGTAAGGATTGGATTCGACTATATTCGAGGAGACGATAGGGGGGAAATGGAAAAATAAAGCCACTCGTCTGGATGGAGATTGTTTCCATTTTGCTGTTTAATGTAGATTGATACTTTATTAATCCCAGAGGGAAATTCACATGTGGACGCTCTAGCTCCACCTGGGGTTTACGATCCCTCTGTTTGGTTATTATTTCATGCTCTAAATATTCACATCTGTAGTCTATCTTTATTCAGATGAAGTGGGTGTGGACTAAACTGGAGGGAGGATTTGAATCCTCTTAGACCAGCAGCTTAATTCAAACCTCTGATCCTGACCTGTCAGTTCATACGGATGAACATTCATTCATTCATTCATTCATTCATTTTCTGAACCGCTTATTCCTAATTAGGGTCGCGGGGAGGCTGGCGCCCATCTCAGTCGACTCCGGGCGAGGGCGGGGTACACCCTGGACAGCTCGCCAGGCCATCGCAGGGCCCCGGATGAACATTATAAATATAATAAACATTATTAACGTCCTGTTTTTCTTCCCGTTTATAAATGAGGTCTTTATTTAGCCCTGCAAGCTTCATATCTGGTGTTACGACCTGGTCTTGCAACTATAATTAATACATATAAATAGTTCATAAGCATTTAATTACATTGATAATATACAGTATATTGGATCTCAGCTCTGTGTGTAATATTTTATTGATATATAAGTTTTTGTCCCGTCACTCTTGTATTGTTTCCTTGGCTGAGCTGTCAGATGCATGTAGGAAGCGGCTCCATCATTTTGCTCACCCTTTCTGTTACTTCCACATCATTTATTGATTTACATGAGTAATGTCATCACTTCTTGTTTCACAAGAAAAGGGATGTGTTCCCATCAGTTTGCCGTTTGCCTTGAGTGTCAGTATAGCTGTGGGTCTGTGTCCTATGTTGATGACTTCAGTTTACAGATTTCTCCTCGCACTGACAGCTGTACATTATAATTAGAATCTGCCGTGTACGTGACGAGCTGCAGCACCTGCATGAAGATGAAGAAATAGTTTGGTGTGGCAGACACAAGGCGAAAACATTCCGCGACAGCACGTGTCTGTTTGTCTGTCTCTCTCTCTCCTTCTCTCTCGCTCGCACTTTATTAGGCCCTCAATTTTGTCACGCCCCGATCTGCTGACGCTATTGTTGGCTGTTGCTGTTTGGCTCCCCTCTGGCATAGCCTGCCATGAGGATCTGGCTGTGGCTTGAAAACTGGGTTAAAGTGCTGCTTGAAACCTCTTTGCTCTGATGGATGCTCATGTGGAACAGCGTATCTTGAGTCGGCATGTCCTGCTGAGTGCCAAGCCAGAATCTGAACCGTTTAACAGCTCAAATCGTCAGACAATTGATGTTTTGTGAAAGTAAGACTTTTAGTGTGTTAGCGAGAGGAGACCAGGCCACTAGAGAAACATTATATTTGCTCTTCCATGTTTGAATTTCAGTAGTTGAACTGAAATAGGAGGCGACTCGCTGAACTCTTACTGGATTTTTATTTGGCACTAATACTAATCCCTGCGTGACGGAGTGGGAGCTGAGGCTTTTCATGTGGAGGTGTGTGAACACAAAGACAAGGCCCACATTACCCCACTTTATCTCCCAGAGGTTTGCAGAAGATTACGGCTGCTCTGTGTATTGAATGAGAGACAAAATGAGCTTGAAATCCAGTAGGATGTCAGTGAAGCTCATGTTTAACCGTGTGAAGGAGCTGGCACGGTCTGGACATGGTACCCAAGCTACTGGAAATAGATCTGGATTCTTGTTCTGTGAACTGACCAAGGAATTAATGTTTTTAAAGGTTTTTAGTAAAATAAGCAGAACATGGTCCTACAACACTCATCATTCACCACATGGGTTTGGTTTGGCCTCGACCAGAAGCGTTCTGGTTCAGGAATTTTCCCTCAACAGCATTTTTGTGGCTTTCAGGGGCAATTGCTTTTGGAATTTTAGCAGAGCTCCTGAGCAGAACCCCACAGACATTGAACATGACTTGAATAATTTTTGTCCCGTGTCTGTGCCATCACAGGAAACCCAATAGAGCTGCACCCTCATTGATTAAAAAAGAAAATAGACCACAGGGGTCCAGACAAAAGGACCATTTCAAAATCTGCCAATATAGAACAAGCATAGCAAGTTTGAAAGCCCCAGCTTCTGCCCACGGCATGTAAATGCCTGAAAACCTAATATGCAGTTTTGCCTCTGTGACCTTGAAAAGTAGGTCAAGGTCACTCTCTCTCTCACACACACACACACACACACACACACACTCATCCTAGTACTCATAGTAGTGAGCTGGCATACCAAGTTTGAAAGCCCCAGCTTCAGCACACGGCAAGTGAATGTCCGGAAACTAAAGTGTCACAGACGGATGGACAAAACCCATTCCTATAGCGTTCCCTTTTAATTTGCAGGATTTCATCCTTATATTGTTTCGGATAAGTTGTTCCTCATGACCTTTCTCACAGTCTTTGGATTGTGGTTTATCGATCTGAAGCTACATCTGGATTTCAATTCTACCCTTTTTTTTGCCCCCTTGTGTTTGTACCTTAAGTTTAAATGGTAATACAAATCTATGTTAGTTATGCTCTTGTTTGTTCTGCCTAAATTATAAAAAGCACATTTTTATTATGTGCTCGAATAAATTTTCTTTTGTTTTGTAGTTCCGTGAGCAAAATCAAGTTCCTTTGCAAACATTTTAAGGCAGAAATCTCAACCACCACCACCACGAGATTTTTTCTTTCTCAGAGAGACTACTGTAGTTTGGTGGGCAGATTAGCTGCAGTCCGCTGGTGCCCGTGGGATTATGGGATTAGAAAAGATCCAAGTGAAAATCCGGAAATCTGTCAGTTTTAATATTTAACTGAGTACGACTGTTCATAAATCCCAAACTAAACTATACCATAATGTTAATTTTTTTTTTTTTTTTGAGCAGAGCGGATTTATGGGTTTGAAATGCCAATTGCAGTAAAAGTTACATCCTTATTTTTGCTGAGTGAGGGTTTATCCTCTTTATCCTTTTCCAAGAAATATGTTTTTTTTTTTCTCTCAAAGGGGTCTTTCAGGTTCTACACACTCGAGAGAAACTTAAGTGCTTAGTTGCACAGTAGCTACTTTTCTGGCTTCTTGATTTATCTCTCTGTGATCCAGTATGTTTGGGTTTTGGATTAATGGTAGGCAGCCTGAATCACTGCTTTCTACTTCATAGGCTTGTGCAATACTAATTCTTCCTTGCTTGGGATAAATCCTGATTGATTATTTGAAAATCCAGAGAAGGCGAATAAAACTTAGTCATGGAATGGTGACGTTGTACGGCGTTTACTCATAAGCTTCTTGGGCATCACTGTGGCTGTGTGTTTCCATGCACTTCATTTAGATTCAGTGGTTGACCCTTTTCATTATGTTGCAGTTAAAATAATTCCACATTGGTGCAAAGTGAGTAGTTTTTTCCCCCTGTGTAAACTTTAGACCTGTATGCAAATACTAAGGATGCCTACAGTCCAGCCAGCAAGCACTTTGCAGGTCATGTTTTTTGACTTTTACAGTGTATTCAATGCCATCAGGCTGACCCTCCTGGGTGAGAAGCCGCCAGCGATGCAGGTGGATGCCTCTGTTGTGTCCTGGATTGTGGACTACCTGTATACCTGTTGTATCAAGGGATACAAAGAATGCAGTCTACAAAGGAGTAGCTTTGCGTGACTGCAAAGGGGTATCATTACAAACCAAGTGGTCTTAAATGAGATGCTTTAGACTAGAGGTTCCCAACTCTGGTCCTGATGGACCCTTTTCCTGCACATTTTAGTGTATTCTCTCCACTGTCACACCCACTTCAAGTCATTAAGTACTGGTAATTAGCTCATTAGTTAAATCAGGAGTATTAGGAACAAGGAAAACTCTAAACTAATCAAGGTAGGGCATGCTCCATGACCAGAGTGGGAACTTGTGCTCTAGTCTAGAGAAGAAGCTTTTCCCTTGCCTCATAAAGCGCAGCTCCTAATGCAGCCTAGCAACCTTTTACAGCTATGACACATAAAAATAAAGTTTAATGGTGGCACCGGTGAGCACACTGAATCCAAGCATGGGCTGGGACAGGAAGGTGGCACCTGCTGGAATGGTCACAGCTTGGAAAAAGAACACTGCATCCATGGCAATGTTGGAGGTGCTGGTGAAATGGGACAACCTAGTCTCACTGCTGTGAGGCATTTGGATATTGGAGAGGGGTGTGGCACTGGAATTGGAACAAAACGTGAATGGGCATATGCGCAGTAAGTGACAAGCAAATTGCTTTGTTATTGAAAGGGTCGCTGGATGTGGTTGCCCGGGTAACCATCTTGCATATTCACTCAGTGTTTGGTGGCATCTGTCAATCCTGGGTATCTTTTGATCTTTATGCGTATTCCCTGAAAGTTCAGCTCAGTCCATACCCACCCACGTTGTCACTTAAGAAAATTTTGCCTGTCATGGCCCATTTTGCTGACATTCATTGACTTTACATGGTTTCTTGTCGCTCATCACTTCTTGTTTCTCTCCCCCTTCTGTGGTGCAAATAAAAAGTTTTTTAGGGGAGGGACAACATACTCATGTTCCTCTGTCAGTCACAGCTCCACTAGCCAATCACATGTGTCCGAGAGTTCATGTATGTGTAAGAGGATGGATAGCACTTTCCTCTGAGAGAAACTTGCACAGTTAGTAAAATAAAATAATCAATAAATTTAATTAAATGCTGACAGTGTAAATTTGTAATTGTAAGAAATTATTTAAATCAGACAAGTCAATACTTCAGTTCTGTCCAGATTGTGAAGGAGCAGTTTAGAAGAGTGGTTGAGAGGGAATGAGTGGTGGTTGTTGTGGTTAACTGGGCACAGGTCTGTAGTCCCTCTCAGCCCATGTGTTGAACAAAGGAGCTTGTCTCTGGGTGACACTGGGACTCTGTGTGCTGGGCTCTGATGCTGAGCTCGTCCGACCTCCTGACCATCGCTGTCCATGACTGATGATGGAGGGACGACAGTACTGAGGCGGCCTTGTCTCCTGACTGGGTTACCAGCTGTTCAGCGTGTCAGTGTGAAACAGGCTTGCTTGAGCTTTTTCCTTTTTTTGCAGCTATTTTTGTTTTTATTGTTTGCAGAGTTTATTAATAGGCTCATGTGACCTCCATGTGCTGTGCTGTGCTGTGCTGCGCTGCACTGCGGGGGTTAATTTATTTGCTTTTCTGCTGAATGAGGACACGGTTTGCAGCATGTGGAAATCCGCTCTGTTGTAATAATCTCTAATTTGGTTAGAACAACTTCTGCATGCAAGCCTGACCGTAAAAACCGTGACACTTGTGATCTTTACTGCGGGATTGTTCTTAAATGATGTGCAAAAGGAACAAATATTCTGAGCAAAATCAGGAGATGCACAGGATAAAATAAAGAAAGGTAAAACAAATAGACTTTTATGGTCAAGGCCTTTTATAAACCAGTTAAATTTTTTTTCTGAATAAACACTTTTTTTCTTATTTTACTTATTTTTGCACTAGTTTCTCTTCAGCCTTCATCGTCTGGTTGATGCGTCTGTGAAAGCGAGTAACTATTACTGAGCATACAAAACCAGGAAAATCATCCAGTATGTTGAGGTTTGGTTTGCACAATTTTTCAGATGGTAAAGTTTTCAATCATGATTCAAGTTCATTTGTCATATACAGGTAACAGCGAAACATCACCATCCGCAGTGGAATTCTTGGACTTGGAATATTGCACATAAGAAGCAAGTAGCTTTATCAGATAAAACATCTATAAATGAGAGTTTATTGAAGCCTATAAAGCTAGTTTGGATGTTAGCTATGCGTAAAGCGATTTGGGAACACATGTCCACAGAACTCTTTGAAAGGAGGTGGGGGGAATGCCCTGTGTACACAAAAATAGCACCCAGTCATTTCTTTGATTTTAATAGGTATCATGACAGCACGAACCACAGCTACATGACAATAAAACTACAGTGATTTCTCCTTTTTTCTCCTTAAATAACACCCAAAAGCTTAATTTTTTATTATTTAATTTTTAATTAAATTTCAAGAAAACAAACTAACAGGGTAGAAAGCAGAAAAAGCACTCAGAGAGTGCAAACCTCCACCAAGCACGGCAACCCCCTTATGAAGCAAAATGTCAAAAAATGGTCCTATTTCACAGTGTTAAAGGATCCTTTAAAAAAAATGTCCTGTATCCAGAATTTGATCCGGGTCATCTCCAAATTCTAATTGAGTCTTGCTTGTCTGAAGCTCCGCCTCTTGTTGGAATTTCAATGTTCACCAGTGTTCACACACAATGTTGAAATGTTTTATTCATTTTGAAGATTTGATAAAAATCCTTCCTGAGTTTGATTATTAAACATGGTCATAAAACGACTGTGATATCTTTGATATCCAAATATGGAAAAGTGTATTGTAACCTCATTTATTGCATCACCGCTAGATCCTGTATATATAACTATAATTACTGTACTGTATCACTGCTTGGCTTTTTTTTATTGATTTGTGTAATATACCTTTTGTATTTGATAAAATAAGAAAATCTTGTTCAATTAAATTGTCATTGACTGCATTAAAACTTTTTCAGTGGTCAGAATTTACCGTAGGTGGTGCCAGGGCTTTACTCTCCTTACAGCAGGAGCTCTTTATGGACTTATCCGGCGAAAATGAGGATCAGATGGAAACCTCTCCAGCCTTAATTGATGCAAATGGTGGTGGTTGATGGAGGCACCTAAATATATGTGTAAACATTGTCATATCTTTGAGGGATTACATGGGTTAGAAGTGCAGTTGTCATTACTTAGCGGATTATAGGGCTCCACATTTGGCCAGTTCAAGCATGCGGTGAGAGATGTCACTGAATAGTATGGATTGTATGTTGTTTTTTTTTCCCAGCAGGCTTTAGTTTAAGTCAGTTGGATATGGGGATTTTTTTTTCCTTCAATAAAAAATGGTAAGCATCTCAGTAATCAGAGATCTTCAATAAAAACATGTAGGTGTTGAAATAAAAAAGTACATATAGGTTTAGGCACTGCTTAAAAGTGGAGCTGCCGATAGATGTCGCTTGTTGGTGTCCAGGCCTGGGTTTACTTGGCACCGCCATTCCTTTTAATAATTGATTTTCACTTTCATTTGTATCGCTTGTCTTGTTAGTTTAATTATACTTTTAATCAGTTCATGTTCTGTCAAGCTTCTGATTTCAGCATTTGCTCCATGAACATTTATTTACCTGGATGTTAATTCCTTCCTTCCTACCTGAGTTAATAATTAATAATATTAATAGTATAAGAATTAATAATATACATTATTTCTATCCCTGCCTGTTGTCATGCAAGTCAACAGTACATAACAGCCAATCAGCATCAACTCAGTGAAGAGACAGCTCAATTGGGTTCTATGTGGTGGGCATGTGAGGACACCGGACAGACACTTTATAACCATCCAAACCATATTCCATGGCTATGGTGCTCCACATGGGATTGTTCCTTATAACTCCCAAGTAGAATGAATTGCACTGCACGGGGCAGTAATGCCGTGCTTCCTGTTTGCATGGTGTTAAATCATCACATCATCACCATTTGAAGCTATCCAAAATTCCTTTGTAATTTAGCATCTTTGGAATTTGTATTTTGACATCAAGCTGACCAAATTTAAACCAGACTTGGCGCGTGTAATTTATTGACCTCAGTTCGCCATGTAGTCCAGAAAACCATGGTGTAGGCTATTTAACTCTTTGGTAACTGTCGAGACTAAAGATTAATGATCATGAACACGAACACTCGATCTTCCCCGAAGTGCTTTCCATGGACCTATAGCAAAGCCATATGTTTCTGAGTTCAGCTTTAAAGGAGGCGCCGGAGTCGTTTTTGCTGTTACACTTGGTTCTTTGTTTGCTGTCTGCTTGAAGTGGTGGTAGCTCTTTACTCAAAGCAGATGCCTTCCACCTCGATGCATTTCTACTTCCTCAGTCATGTGTCTTGCTTTGAAAGGATGGGTGATGTGATGCCCTGTTCTCAGGGTCATTGGGGAAATTCCTCAGTAGGAGACGATCAGCAGGGAAAGCTGCTCACACTGTCGTCCTGCTCAAAAGTGTGTGGGGTTTTCTTTTTTCCGTCCAACACATGATGTGTTGAAATGGAAAGATTAACATATGTTTATGGCCGGTGAGTGTTTTCAGGGTCATTTGAGACTACTAATTAGGAAGCATGAGCTGCAGTGGATGGGGAAATGTGAACTGATGGCATGGGCTTCATGTGACCAGAGAGAGAGAGAGAGAGAGAGAGCTGGCACCAGTAAACATTTTACTTTTCTCGTCAGCAAGTCAGCAGCTGTGGGTGGCTTTTTCTCACTAAGAAGTGAAATGAATGGGGGGGGCTCACACTACCAGCGCTCAATGTGTTTACTTAGTGGACGATCTGGACCCTGTTATTTCGGCCCTAAACATCTAGAATGGTTGGAATGTGCTCCATTACTCCGTTAATTCCTGATAATTAAAATAAAATCTGACTCCGTGGATATTTTGAAGCCATCAGATGGAAGTCTTATGATGTTTGCAGCCAGCAACACATCAGTCATGAGAGGAACCATTGGCTCCTTTTGTAACAGAGGGTGAATTGAACCTCATGATCACCCTGTTTTTGACTTTCCTCACACAGCTTGAAGATGTCGCCTTGTTTCTGTTTAAACCAGCGCCTTCATTTCCTTCTTGGGATCAGTGCACTGTGCAATACAGAAAGCCATGTGTTCGTACCCGGAGGGTGATGGATTAATCTCTCGTCATGGCTGTTGCGTAATGCGGCTTGAACAGTGCTGTCATGTGATGACCTAGCCTGCACTGGGGCAGTATTTTTTAATATATTAGCATGCTTCTGGGTTATCCTGTGGTCCCTTCATGTAGACCGTATTTCATTCACACATCAACAGAGACTTGTTTTCGGGCTGTTTCTAATATGCCCTTGTTGTTATCTCGGCTTCTTCGGCTTGTTTCCGAGCATTAGGTATCTAGTGCGCTGTGGGTATCAGCCGTTAGGCTTATTTTTAGCAAGGAGCGTATCAGAGTGAAATATGAATCCCTGAACGGCCACATGGGACTGGAGCTGTCGTCTGGATGATGGACTCTCTGTCCGTCTATTAACTCTAAGTGCTCACTCCGCCAAAAAAAAAAAAAATGCGAGCTTTCTTTCCACTCATAGAAATGACAGATAAAAGCAATTGATAAGTTTTTCTATTCTTCAAGAGGCCAAACAAGATTTTGCCATTTGAACTGTGTTATTATGGAAAAGTACCGTCACCATTACAGAGCACTGTTCCTAGAAACCAGGGCACAGAGCCAGGTTTTTTTTTTTTTTTTTTCCTTTTGGCTCCTGGCTTTGCACAGACGTCATTACAGTTCAAGTAGAACAGAAAATGTTACCTCGCTCTTCATACTGAGTCTTCAGTCACAAATGTATTGCCTCATGGGGAAAAAAGTGACTGGAGCGAATGGATGCGGTGAGAATGTGTCCGAGAACCGTAGGTCTGGTGAAGAGGATCATGGTCCAGAAGAGGTGCCCTGATGATGCTTGTTTTTATGATCTAACTAAACGATGCACGTCATTATCGCTGAGTAGAAGCTGACACATCGTTTCCGTCCCCAGTGTTCACATGTTCTTTTACTCTTTTGCCAAACTGCATACTGCTGAAAGGGTCGCTGGGGGGCTGGTGCCTATCTCAGCCGACACTGGGCAAAGGCGGGATACACTTGTAGTTACTTATAATGCTGTGAAACCGGTTATCTCTCTTACATAGGAACAGCCATAAACGTTTCTTTTTGTACTTTTTCATGAAGTTACTGATTAACAATTATGCGCCTAAGGTGAGGTGGATGTCGCTGAAAACGTCCCGAGACGGAATGTTAATGACTATGACTATTCACTTCAAACCTGGGGCGAGAGAAAGTTTTTGTATATACCACACGTGAACTTAATATGCAAACATAAAATTTTATCGTTTATTTTGTGTTGAGGTCTTTGTAGCTTGCAGCATCCTTTTTATTATACACATTCAGAGATTTATGGCAGAGTGGCGCATCGACAAGGTGTGCAACTATCAATCTGGAGATCACCGGTTCAAATCCAGGTCGATGCCCCAGCCATCCGCGACGGAGTCCATGGGAGATAATTGGCCGAGCTCTCACGGGAGAGATGGCATACGCTCACAGCCATCACCAGCCAATCATGGGTGTCTGTGAGCTCATTCGTATGAGGGGGTGGATAGCGTCCTCCCTCTGATCCTCTTGAGTTCTCTGTCACATTCTCACCGCGTTCATTCGATAGGTTGCCCCCAAATACACATGCACAGCAGTTCGTAAAGAGGCCGGTGGCAGCATCGCATGCCCTGGCTGGTGGTAGTTGTGTGATACAAAAGGTAATACTTGATGGGTGGGAAACGGATTCGAGGAAAAAAGAAAAAAAAAAATGCATGCATGGAAACATAAAGAAAAGCAAAGTAAAACAAAATGAGACTTTTATGGTTTATTTTTCTGTTTTAAAGCATTATAACATTGACCCCGCTTGCTTTAAGTGACTGAGAATGTCGGTTGTTTTGATTTCAGTATTATCCACTCAGAATAACGTTTTTAAAATCCCCAGATATCGGACCAATCACATCATTCGTATATACGAAGTCAAAAAATGTTTTCTCTATCCTGTGGTGGCAAATTTACTGCTACAAGGCTCTGACATCGGAGACTCCTTCCATAAATAATTAGTTAAATTAATTAAATAAATAAATTAACTCTTTCCTTATCTATGCTTTTCTCTCTTACTGAACGCACTTAAAGGAGGAGCCAAACAGTCTAACAAATACACGCCTTCTTTTCAGTGCTCCTTAAGAAGCTCCACCCCTAAAATTCATGGACACACATTACAAGGGCAATGACTAACCACGACACCCCCATCTTCTTTCCAGTCATTCAGTTGCAAGGTTTGAGCACAAATGCAGCCTGCTGCTGATTGGCTGGAATAGTGCTGTGTGGCTCACTCCAGCCCACTTTCTTTGTATCCCCTTTACAGAGCCAGGCCTCTTTGTTGTAGCGCTCACAGAGAATGAATTGCTAGCAGACTGAGAGGAGATATTTTTGCAGTAGTAGTTTATTGGATTAGAGTGGATGATTGCACCTTTAAACCTGGGCATCACTGAGCTCATGTATGTATTTTTGTAGAGTAAGTGCAGTATTGAATTGTTTGCTGCGTTGTAGTAGTGACAAGCGTGATCAGCATTACTACTGGTTAAATATGTCGAATAAACGATAGCTACTGAGAGAGAGAGAGAGAGAAAGCTGTATGGTTTACTCCTGGGTTAATGTCCACTTTGTTGCTGTGAGTCTTTTGATCGGTCCCTGTTACCAAGTTCTTCCTAGGTGCCAAAAAAACCCCCAAAACCCTGCTGACATCAGTAATTTTTGTTTCTGTGCTGCAAACGCTGCTCTTGGGGTTATTCTAGTGCAGTGTTATTTGGGCGAGACTCACCAAGATGCTACACCTCCTTTTTTCAGTCTCCTTTGCAGATCGTATCTGATTACATTGATCCGCCGCCGCGCCCCCCCCCAACTCACTTTCTCCTAATGGTGTGATCAGACTCTGTCTGTAGTCATGGACCTAATGGGGTTTATGCTGCTCTGTTGGAAGACTCTTAATGCAATTCCTTTATTGAGTTCCAGTAAAAAAAAAAAACAAAAAAACCAACAAAACAGCCAGCTCTTACACCGGAGAGAGCTTTTCCTGCTTCTGTGGAACAAACAGGCATGTAAACTCACCCTCTCTGGCACTGAGAGTAAACTCAAGTACCGTAGGGTTAATATCCTAGCCGCTAGCATGCGGTGATTTAAGTAGATGAAGGTAGTGAATATTCGTTCGCCTAAGAAAAGCCCCACTCCAGTTATATGCATTAAATAAATGAAAAGCTCGTGTTTGTATTTTAGGCAGTAGGGTGTTAAAGAGGATGCTTGTGGTTTGCCAAGACAAGATGTACCGCATGCTGAAGACCAATATGTGCACTTTCCTCCCCATCGCTACCTTTCTTCTTACAGCCCTGTAGAGCTTCCAGCCTTAGCGGGGCGGCTTGAGAAACCATGCTTTAGTGGAGGGATGCACATCCCATTGGTCTGACAGCCCTGCTCATATGAGATGGGCACCTTGCTTAAATCAGTGAGGGACCTACTCATTCAGCTGGGTTAGGGTTAGAGCTGTCGGACCAATGGGCTGTAACCATGAAATCTAATAGTGTGGATGGTGAATGCTTCCATTAAAGACTAATCAGAACTCAAATCAACTCAAATTTAAACATAACACATTTTTTAAAAGTTGAAGCGCGATCTGATTCGTTGCTCTTTTAAAGGAGTTATGTCATGATTTTCTCTTTTTTACCCAAATTCAGTTGGTGAATAATCATGTAAATATGTAATGAATGTCCAAAAAACTTTTAGTCTGTGTTTGTTTAACTGCCTTTCAACCTGCAAATCAAAAGGAGTTTAAAGTTTTCGACCCTGACCTGGAGCGGATGGAAATGGGTCGCAACAGGGACTTTTTGAAATCGTGTTGTTGGAACCTAATTCATGTCTCGTTTCCTTTGTAAACCGAGTTTCCCTCTATAGAAATGATTCAACTTTCTTTGATAACCCAACTAATGTTATTTAGGCTATTTCCTTTAAACAACCGTGACTCCGCCCCTTTAACACTTGTGCATGGACAGGATGGAGTCACGGCTTTAAAGATTTATCTCACCATCTCATTCTCTTCTTTATTCTCTCTGTCTCTATCTGTCTGTCTGTCTCTCTCTGTCTCTATCTCTGTCTATGTCTTTCTTTTTCTCTCTGTCTCTTTCTCTCTGTCTCTCTTGTCTGTCTCTTTGTCTCTTTCTCTCTCTCTCTGTCTTTCTCTCTGTTGCTCTGTCTCTTTCTCTCTCTCTCTGTCTCTCTCTTTGCCTCTTTCTCTCTCTCTCTCTCTCTCTCTGTGTGTGTGTTTCCTTCTCTCTGTCTCTCTTGTCTGTCTCTCTGTTTCTTTCTCTCTCTCTCTGTCTTTCTCTCTGTTGCTCTGTCTCTTTCTTTCTCTCTCTGTCTCTCTGCCTCTTTCTCTCTCTCTCTCTCTCTCTCTCTCTCTCTCTCTCTCTGTCTCTCTCTC